>WWET01006870.1:11465-26500 GCA_011038615.1 Limnodynastes dumerilii | reverse complement strand
CAGCCTGATTTACTTACCTCCCCCTGCCCACCAGCAGTAACGTGAGCGTAGGGACACTGGAGGACGTCCCCTCCAGCGTCCCTACCGCGCTACTATGGACGCCCGATCGTAGATCAGGCGTTTCCCTAGCAACGCGGGGCAACATCTGCCCGGCGCATGCGCAGATCGGCTTTTCAGACGATCTTACGCTTACGCCCGCCGTCCTAGTGATGGCAGGCGTAGGTCTGGATCAGGCCCTTGGACACTATACTCTGTTAACCATAATGTGAAATTGTTAAACAGGTGGGCAAAAAATTAAAGTTTGCAGGGGGGCCGCCGAACACCCTAGCACCAGCCCTGCTCAAATCACAGCACCTAGCTCAATAACTACGGAAATTAATGGTTAACTTTAACAACTAGGTAACACACAAGGGGCCTGATCCAGAGCTACGCTGGCTCTGGAGGACTCCCTGACACTCCCCCTGTGGCCGGCGTAATTACCCACTGTTACGCCGGCTAAAGGCTACCTTAACTTCAGCCGGCGTAACAGTAGGTAAGGGTCGTAACTGACCTAACCCGCCCTCCCTCCCTCATTTACTTACCTTCCCCCGCCTTCCTTCCATAAGGGTTGCATAGTTACGGCGAGGAAAGCCCCCTCGCCGTAACTACGCAACAGTTAGGGACGCCCAATCCTAAGGATCGAGTTTCCCTAAATACGCCAGGCAATATCTGCCCGGCGCATGCGCAGAACGGCAGAAATGTCGTTCTTACACATACAGCCGCCATAACTAGTGTGGCGGCGGTAGCTCTGGATCAGCCCCATGGAGAACTACGCCAATATTTTATCAGACTCCATATAAAGTCAGACCCTCCAACATGACCTATTCCAGTAGGTACAATATATTCTGCTCCTGAGCTTCCAACTGTCACCCACCTGGTTTAAATAAATTAACTGATATTTAAAAAATTATCTGCTTCTTCAACAAAGATAGTTACCATAGTAACTGACAGTTGGAAACTGAGGAGCAGAGCATTTTGTACCTAATGGAATGGGTCATGTTTAACGTGACCTTACGTCCCGTTTTGAACGGGACAGTCATGTTTTTTGATGGACTGTCCCGTTGTCCCCGTGCCCCGCTTTAGGACGCCAAAATGTCCTGTTTTCAGAGAGCAACAGGTGACATACACTGTATGTCACCTGTTGCTCGCTGATAACGGGACATTTCCGCGTCACATACTTACTCAGAGCTGGAGTGGCTGCCGCTGGGTTCCGATGCCCTGCTCACAGCTCCATTCACAAGACGTCATTGTGACCTAGGGTCACGCGGAGGAGAGAGCTGGAGGTAAGAAGACGGCAAGAAAAGGTAAATTTATTATGTGGAAGAAGGTATTTTACTTTGGGGAGCATGCAGGAATAACATGGAGGGGGCACACACTTAAGAGGCAGCTATAAGAAGTAAGGGGCAATAAGGCTGTCTGCACCAAACATAAGAGGGGGAAATGAGGCTGGCTGGACAAAAGGAGGGGGCAATATGGCCGAATTGACATAGAAGGAGGGGGTAATAAGACTGGCTGGACACAGAAGGAGGATCCAATAAGACTGGTTGGATACACAGAAAGAAGGGGCAATAATGCTGGTTGGATACACAGAAGGAGGGGGTATAAAGCTTACTGGACACAGGAGGGGCAATAAGGCTGACTGAAAAGAATAAAAAAGGGGCAAAAAGGCTGGCTGGACACAGAAGGAGGGGCAATAAGGCTGGCTGGACACACACAATGAAGGGGCAATAAGGCTTTTTGAACACACAAAAGGAAGGTGCAGAAAGACTGGCTGGTCCAATACACAGAAGGAAGGGACAGAAAGGCTTTCTGGACAAACACAGAAAGGGGCAGTAAGGCTTACTTGAACACAAAAACAATGGGCAGAAAGACTGGCTGATCTGACACACACAAGAAAGGGGCAGCTGAATGAAGGCACACACACAAGGGGCCAGATCCAGAGCTACGCCCGCCGTCGCTAGGCTTTTTAGCTGATTTGCGCATGCGCCAGGCAGATGTTGCCCGGCGTTACTATGGCAACGCCCGATCGTGGATCGGGTGTCCGTAGCAGCGCCGTAGGGACGCTGGAGGGGATGTCCCCCAGGGTCCCTACGTTCAGGTTAGTGTAGGTGGGCGGGGGGAGGTAGTTAAATGAGGGTTGTGTCACTGCGCTCACCCTCTCCTCGCGCTCCTGTGTCACTGCGCTCACCCTCTCCTCGCGCTCCTGTGTCACTGCGCTCACCCTCTCCTCGCGCTCCTGTGTCACTGCGCTCACCCTCTCCTCGCGCTCCTGTGTCACTGCGCTCACCCTCTCCTCGCGCTCCTGTGTCACTGCGCTCACCCTCTCCTCGCGCTCCTGTGTCACTGCGCTCACCCTCTCCTCGCGCTCCTGTGTCACTGCGCTCACCCTCTCCTCGCGCTCCTGTGTCACTGCGCTCACCCTCTCCTCGCGCTCCTGTGTCACTGCGCTCACCCTCTCCTCGCGCTCCTGTGTCACTGCGCTCACCCTCTCCTCGCGCTCCTGTGTCACTGCGCTCACCCTCTCCTCGCGCTCCTGTGTCACTGCGCTCACCCTCTCCTCGCGCTCCTGTGTCACTGCGCTCACCCTCTCCTCGCGCTCCTGTGTCACTGCGCTCACCCTCTCCTCGCGCTCCTGTGTCACTGCGCTCACCCTCTCCTCGCGCTCCTGTGTCACTGCGCTCACCCTCTCCTCGCGCTCCTGTGTCACTGCGCTCACCCTCTCCTCGCGCTCCTGTGTCACTGCGCTCACCCTCTCCTCGCGCTCCTGTGTCACTGCGCTCACCCTCTCCTCGCGCTCCTGTGTCACTGCGCTCACCCTCTCCTCGCGCTCCTGTGTCACTGCGCTCACCCTCTCCTCGCGCTCCTGTGTCACTGCGCTCACCCTCTCCTCGCGCTCCTGTGTCACTGCGCTCACCCTCTCCTCGCGCTCCTGTGTCACTGCGCTCACCCTCTCCTCGCGCTCCTGTGTCACTGCGCTCACCCTCTCCTCGCGCTCCTGTGTCACTGCGCTCACCCTCTCCTCGCGCTCCTGTGTCACTGCGCTCACCCTCTCCTCGCGCTCCTGTGTCACTGCGCTCACCCTCTCCTCGCGCTCCTGTGTCACTGCGCTCACCCTCTCCTCGCGCTCCTGTGTCACTGCGCTCACCCTCTCCTCGCGCTCCTGTGTCACTGCGCTCACCCTCTCCTCGCGCTCCTGTGTCACTGCGCTCACCCTCTCCTCGCGCTCCAGTGTCACTGCGCTCACCCTCTCCTCGCGCTCCAGTGTCACTGCGCTCACCCTCTCCTTGCGCTCCAGTGTCACTGCGCTCACCCTCTCCTCGCACTCCAGTGTCACTGTGCTCACCCTCTCCTCACGCTCTGGGTAGTGGCACCGCTTGCACCACCCTAGTTATGGCCCTGGTGTCCTGGGCAGGACAGAGAGGCCTGTTTGTCCAGGCCCGGGACACTAGGCCCGGCTGTCCCCCCCTGATGGCAGCCCTGAACATAAGCACAGGAAATGTTCAGGTAGCCCTCGACCACTCTTAAGTTGATTTACATATGGTTATAAAAGACAGATAATAGACAGATAATAGTCAGATAATATACAGATAATAGTCAGTTAATATAGAAACATAGAAACATAGAAAGTGACGGCAGATAAGAGCCACATGGCCCATCTAGTCTGCCCATTTGTTTACTGAAAACTATACTGACCCTAGACCCTATTTACCCTCAATTTGGTTTACAATTTAGGATACCCTTATATTTATCCCAAGCATGTTTAAATTGTTCTACTGTATTGGCCTCAACCACCTCAGATGGAAGAATATTCCACTTATCTATCACCCTTTCAGTGAACTAATTTTTCCGCACATTTCCTTTGAATCTACCACCCTCCAGTTTGTATCCATGCCCTCATGTTCTATTACACCATTTCTTTTGAAAAATGCCTCCTCCTCTAGCTGGTCACAACCCTTGATGTATTTGAAAGCTGCTATCATGTCCCCCCTCTCCCTTCTCTGCTCCAAGCTATACAAGTTTAGTTCCTCTAGTCTTTCTTGGTATGATTTGTTACACAGGCCATGGACCATTTTAGTTGCTCTTCTTATACAGATAATAGACAGATAATAGACAGATAATAGTCAGATAATAAACAGATAATAGTCAGATAACAGAGAGAGAATAGTCTGATAATAGTCAGATAATAAACAGATAAAAGTCAGATAATAGACAGAGAATAGTCAGATAATAGAAAGATAAAAGACAGATAATAGTCAGACAACAGACAGATAATAGATAATAGTGCTGAAATAAATATTAAATAGTTTTGAGTTGTTTATCAACATTTGCGTTTATTTGCAGTTGAGTTAATGCTGATTAAATATACCTAGATGGCATCCGTGTAAAGCACAATAAGGAAACACATCCACACTTAAAATTACACATCTAGGGCCGGATTTAATAATCGATTTAGTGTAAGTCGCTGGAGATTGCATGCTTAAAATTGCTAAATTGCTGAAAATCAGCAGAAAGTTACCAGAAATGAGAGTTAGGGAAACTTTCTGTAGCATAAATTGCTATGGCGAGTTTCAAAGGGCAGAGCATACAAATCACTGTATTTACTATACGGCGATTTGTAAAACCTTTGTGAACTCGCCTCCAACTCTGGCAAGAAAACAGAGGTGGGTGTGAGTGCCGATTTCCTAGAAATTGGCACTCACTTTGTTGAAAACAACCCCCACCTTTAACAAAAAAGAAGAAAAAAACCTTAAAAATAAGTAAAATCCCTACATGCTGCGGCATATAGTACTATAAGGCACAGGATGCCCATGTATTACAGGGCAGGCTGTGCCTTTTAGTACCATTAACGGCAGCATGCCAAGGGTTAATGGCATGCCGCCGCATATATAATGTCCCCCATAAACATATTTTCATAAGTACCCTATAACTAGGAGCTACCTGCTCTCTGATGAAACCGTAAGAGGAGAAACGCGTAAGAGCCATTACCACAGCTCCGTCTCCACTTTGAATATTGCACCTGTGTATTTTTCAAACTGCTGGCACCAGACTCTCTACATAAGGTGACCGCAGCAACACGGGACTCAGCTGGTTCATCACCCTATTCCCGCTACTGCAGTATCAACACCTTTGTATTAGGAGTCACTAACTTTTGCTAATTCTGCATGTTTACTGGATACCATCTGCTTAATATCTCAATAGAGGAGTGCCGCAATATATATCTTCAAATTACATCCAGGATTCATAACCATAGACGCTCTGGTTCTATACATGTCTGTTTCCCATTTCTGACACACAATAATTAATACAAAGGACTGATCTTGATGCCTATTGTCATATTGCAACCTGAATGAGCTATACACAGGTGCATTTACTAATCACAGAGCCAAGAAATTAAGTAGTAATTGTGGTTATTTTATCATCATTGTTTATTGTATAATTGTCTGTATATCATTGTTTATTGTATAATTGTCTGTATATTTATCCTGTATGACTGCTGATATTTAACAGTCATTTTTAGTCTCAGCTTTTTACTTGATGCATGTACAATACATTTTAATATATTTTTACAATCTCCTAGCGCTCTTTTTTCTTTTATTTTGTCTATTAGAAGGGGTGGTCTACCTCAAAGTAGCTGCTGGAGATTGTTATTACATATATGAGTCATATAATTGTCCTAGCGCTGATGATCTGTTCTCTGAAGGGGAGAAGACTGCAAGCAATCCGATGTCAGGACTCCAAGCAACAGATGAACCTTCTTCACATCTAGTGAAAAATGTTTTTATTATATTTATTACACCACACAATATATTACATGACACTTAGTATAGGACACGGACCACCGGAGGTAAGTGGACACATTAGGGGTTAATATTAGTTAAGGAAAAGGTTTATTAAACATGAACACGTATTTTTTTATCAGTATGTTTTGTGCACACACTTTTTTTATTTTTCACACGGAGCACACAGCGCAGCATGGTTAGAAGCCTTACCATGCTGACGCTGATAGAACTACAAGGTTAAGCAATGCTGAGCTTTGTAGTTCTATCAGCACAGCATGGCTAAGGCTTTCAACCATGCTGCAATTTTTTTTTTTAAACTCACGCGAGTTGCCGCGATTTTTTTCAAGGACAAATCGTGGTGCTTCTCAATAGAAAAGCACAGCGATTTAGCCCTTGCAAACTCACAGCATCTCGTGTGAGTTTGAAAAAAATCGCCTAAAAATCGCAGCTTAGTGAATTCAGTGAATTTGGTGAATTCACGCTGGAAATCACTAGAAAATCGTGGCGATACGCTGTGAATTGAATGTCACAGCAAAAATCGCCCTTTGTAAATATACCCCTATGTCTATGATGATGGAGATGTCCGTTGATTTCTGCAGGCGAGATAACCCGCCCCTTAGTCTGGCTCCGAGACTGGGGGAGTGGTTAACTTCATTTTTTAACATCTCGGAATTGCTCTTTTGGATCTTTGTGCGTATATTTAGATAAGTTTGCAAATTCTCTCCTAAGTGGGAATCAGGACCAATGACTGTAATGATGTACGACCAGAGGATGTGGACAAAATTCATTAGTGGTTCAGAGGATTAGAGCACCTTTCAAACACGCAAACCAGAATGTACACAGAAACAGGCTGAGAGATGTAAAGCAGCTGTCTAAGTCACATGTCATTGTAGTTTAATAATGGTTTTACATTTCTTTTATTATTTTTGTTTTCTTAAAGTCATAAAAATTGACTTTATTTATTTGGTTTTTCATTTTAATAAGATTTATTTAACCTAGGTAAATTAAAGACAGCTTAAAAAAATGTAAATGGATCCCTCCTGTACCTGGTTATACCCCTTCTATCATATCCCCCTCTCCCTCCTGTACCTGGTTATACCCCTTCTATCATATCCCCCTCTCCCTCCTGCACCTAGTTATATCTCTTCTATCATATCCCCCTCTAGCTCCTGTACCTGGTTATATCCATCTATCATATCCCCCTCTCCCTCCTACACCTAGTTATATCCATCTATCATATCCCCCTCTCCCTCCTGTACCTGGTTATATCCATCTATCATATCCCCCTCTCCCTCCTATACTTGGTTATACCATACTATTATATCCTTCTTTCCTTAGAGTAACCTAATAGCCATATTCTTGGAAACACTGTGGAATTGACCTTTTTTCCTGAATCTTCCTTGTTTTGAACACCATAGGATTATATCAGCAAGTATCAAAATTAATTTTCTTTTATCTCCTTTGCATGTTTGAGACTTCTAGGATAGAGGAACGTCAATCTTCCCGTAATGAACAACTCTTCAAGTCTTCCAAACAGCACGATTCAGGAGTCATCTGCACCCAATAAAGTAATTGAGTATTTACGAGGGTTCGTTATTTTCTTGATAATTTGGTCTTTTTGCCTCTTCTTCTTCTTTGTTACATTGATGTTGAGCGCCTTCTCCGCAGCGCTCCAACTACAGCAGCATGCCCGCTATGTCCTCTTCGTTTACATGCTCATTAATGATACACTCTTCGTAGTCTTGACCTTCATCATGCTCCTTGGAGCTCTAATTTCCGTTTACGTTCCTACACCAGTTTGCTTTATTTTATACATTGTTGTCTCAGTGTCGTTTGACGTAACTTCGTACAACCTAGGAGTCATGGCGTTAGAGCAATATGTCGCTATTTGTAACCCCCTATGACATGCCCAACTTTGCACCCCACAGAGAGCGAATATGGCTTTTACCATGATGGGTTCAGTTCTGATGATCCCCTATGTTGCGGAGTTGTGGGTTATGATTTCATCCCGTATAAATATATTCTCATTGTATATTGTATGCATACAGGACATGTTGTTAGTTCATCCAGTCCAAAATGTTATCAGGTCATTTAGTCTCATCTCTTGTCTCACCTTGGTGGGTCTTGTAATCATATTTACATATGTCAAGATTATGTTGGTAGCTCTGAGTTCTAAGTCTTCTTCTGCTGCTAAAGCTGGAAAAACCGTGATGCTTCATGCCTTCCAGTTGCTCCTACACATGACTTCCTTATTCTCCTTACTCACAGAAGCATTTTCTGTCAACCAAGTAGCTTTGTATCCTATATCAAGCTTTTATGCTTTCACCTGTTTGCCGAGATTCCTCAGTCCCGTCATCTACGGTATCCGGGATGAGGTGTTGAGAAAACATTTGAAGAAATGTTTATTGAACCACGGTCATTAAAAGTTGTTTGACAAATGGACATTGCTGGGTTTCATTATGGCATAACGTTCAATTCTGACTGTCTAAAAGATACAGTAATGTACAAATCTGCCCTCTTTATTGCTTTACGGGTCCCAAGAGAGATAACCTTGCCCTCCGCTTACCGTATTTCCCCATGTATAAGACGCTCCCTTGTATAAGACGCACCCCAATTTTAGAGCCGAAATTTAATAAAAAAAACTATTTTAAATGTGTTTTTTAATTTATTATTTTTAGCATTAATTAACTAAAAAATGGGGGCATCTTATACAAGGGATCAGGGAATTTAAGACTGAACTTACCTTTTCTGTCCATCCGGCGGTCCCTCAGGCAGTTTCAGGCTCTCTCCACCGCAGCTCTGACTCCGGCTGGCTTCCTGGCGGTGCGCGTTGTACACTGACGCTGTGTGACCTAAGGTCACGTAACGTCAGTGTAAAGCGTACACCGCCAGGGAGCCAGCCAGAGTCCGAGCTGCGGGTGAGAGAGCCTGAAGCTGCCGGAGGGACCACCGGAGGGACTGAAAAGGTAAGTTCAGCCTTACATCCCCTCTATAAGACGCACCTGGTTTTTAGGTCTAAAAAAAGGTGCGTCTTATACATGGGGAAATATGGTATATAAAAGGTTTTTGGAGAATAATAGAGATGTTAAAACAAAAAAAACAAAGAGGAAAGTTGTCATTACACTGACGCTAACTTAATGGCTTCCTTGTATCTGATCCAGTGTAAGGGCAAAACAGATACAATAGTAAACCTGAACAACGCCCTGTTTCAATGAATGGGTGGAAATTAATTATACTTTGTTTGTATTCTGGTAATATACATTGGTTTTGCACATAGAACTCACATACTGCACAACTTCATGTAATCTGTAAATTAGAATTGAGCTAAAGTAGGATACTTCACCTGTCAACTTAAGCTCTGTATTTACATTTTAAGTTTGTCTTCTCCTGCATTCAACATGTTATTTCCAAGGTGTATATTTCTGCATGCTTTCTTCCCAAACTCTGCATCAGTCCCCTTCTACAGTTGTCCTCACTTAGGGCAAGATTCAGGAGTAAGTATGACAAGGGATTTACGCAAGTCATTTGCATAAGTCGTCTGTCTATGAACATCGACGCATGCACGCACCAGATGTTTCACCAGCGTACCTTCAGACGTACGTAACTAAATTACCTATGTCTAAAGATTCAATGAAGGGGTCGACCCTTCAGTTACAAATGCCGTATCTCCACCATACAGGCGGGGATAGGCATTCAAATGAGGGGTCGGGGCCGTTAAATAACCGTTATGACTTGAGTGAGTGTCCAGAATTATTACTGTTAGAAGGAAGTGCTGGGAGTGTGAACTCCCCTCTAAGATGCGTAATTACAGACCCCTGCACGCATGTAAAGAGAGCAGGAGTCTAGATATAGGCCTTAATCCTTTCCCAAAGACAAGGAAAAGTATACCATATATGGTAGTAAATTGAATGCATGACAAGCCCTCTTGTTGGGAAAAGTTAAATAGGGCTTCAGAAATCATTACAGTTTACTTAGAAATTAGCAGTTACTGGCTTCCTGCAGAAATCAGACAATAGAGCTGACATCATCCATTCAATGTCCTACAAAAGAGTGTATCCTGTGAATTGAATGAGTGATGTCAACTCTATTGTCTGATCTCTGCAGGAAGCCAACAGCTTCTATATGGTAAATAAACAAAGTTTTAATAATTTACTAATGGGATGTAATCTAGCTTCCACACCATGTCGCAAAATCAACATTATATGACTGAGAAAGTTTTATTTGAGCCCTGCTGTATCTGCCACCACAGGCTAGAGGCTTAAGAAAAAAAAATCACCTCCAGAGCACCTTAACATTAAGTTAAGGTAAAGTCAGTTTAATAATAATAAAAAAATTACAAACAAATTTGTCTGCTGCTTGTTTTTATTTTGTTATATTTAATAATTATCCATATTTGTTTTAGCTTACTGCTAGAAGTACAAATTTTATTATTGTTTAAACGGTTTATAAATTGAAGGAACAAAAGAGGTCCGGCGCTCCAAATATACATTAAATAACACTATGTGTCAGCATATAAATAAAAAGGAGGGTTAGGTCACAATATAGCTATATTGGGTTATCACCTGCCCAGCGTCAAGGCACCTCCTGTAGGTGAATCCCTATCCATCTGCTATATGTGTACACAGGAGGTCTCTGTTAAGACACTACCTGTATTTGAATAGACTGCAGCGGCCATGTTTGGGGAGTGTTCAGACTGCCAAATAAAACTAAACAGTAGCAAGAAAAATGGCTGCGCTTCTATCCAACAAATTAAATATGTGCAAGTGTATATATAAATATAAGGGTGCAGCCAAGGACCAAAGTGACCACTATGTAAAAACTGGTAAGGTGAGGTATCCTAATGCCAATTCTTGCTGCTGAGAGCTGTACATTAGCAGACCAAGGCATATGGAAAGACCTCCCTGCGCATCGACCAACTGTTAATGCAGGTTCAGCCCACTATGTGATGTCACATAGGGGGCATAGCGCCGCGGATGAGTACCAGGCCCCAAAATTTCTGGTGGTGGCCCTGGTCACCTTTAACTCAGAAGGTACTATTAGTGCCAGTGTAGCTTCCTCAGATTCCCAGATCATGCCCAGCACGGTTATGCATCTGTTAAAGAAGATTTTGTAAGTAAAAATAAGGGTTTGAAAGGAAGGGGGGGCGTAAGGGCCTAGATCCTGGGCTCCGGCCGACAGGGGAATTACGTACATGTCATGCGTAATTACCCTCTTTTGAAGATTGTGCGGATGCACACAACCTTCTTACGATGCCGTAAACGACTTGTGCACTCCCCGCCATGATGCCAGCCTGACTGACCTCAGGCACCCGTAAGGTCAGGATCCGGCCCAAGGTGTCCAGGTCAGCAAAGTGGAAGGGTCCATGAAGAGGTTCAGGTCCACCACCTATTCTGAGTGATAATACATATTAGGAAGGGTCGTTTCATGGACGTTCTGTTACCCACAAAGGGAAAATAGGAAGGTTCATGCAGAACATTTTAAAACTGGCTGCATGTTTTTTGGATGCAGAACATTTTAAAACTGGCTGCATGTTTTTTGGAGCGTAAGGAAAAAGAACATATGGATTTTTGGAAAAATCTGCATCTGATCAAGGAGCGTTCGATGGTTTGGGACATAAGCCATGGAGATCTGGATGCAAGCTGCACAACATCCAAAAAGGATCAGAAAGGTTTTTACTTTTGTAAGTCATGGCCCACATGTTCCATTTTCAACCTCCAGAAGGGGAAAATGTTTTGTCCTTTATAATGCACAAGAGGTTACGCTTTCAAATATAAAAACACGTGCACGCGATGGGGTGCACCTCGCCCTGCTCCCAATTTGAGCCCTTCTCCCTTCGGCTTCCAGAGTCTCTCTCTAAGGCTCCCTACCCCTTCAAATTGAGGTTATGGCTTTGTGGTTGCCATTGTAACCCTAACTGCCATGCTTCTACTTTGTTGCTCAAAGGCTTCCGCATTGGTTCAACACGGGCTGACGCGGAAACCTTAAGTTGGGACGGCAGTTCCCAGACAGTGCTTGCTAAGGTTATGGAACATTTGGGGAGAGTTTGTTTTTTTTTTGGTATTCCTCCTATTTCTGATATAGTTTAGTCCCCAGTGGGAGTCGTTCCTAAGAAAACTCCAGGAAAAGTCAGACTTATCCAACATTTGTCATACCCAGACAGACTGGCATGGCAGA
Source organism: Limnodynastes dumerilii (assembly GCA_011038615.1). Classification (NCBI taxonomy): domain Eukaryota; kingdom Metazoa; phylum Chordata; class Amphibia; order Anura; family Limnodynastidae; genus Limnodynastes; species Limnodynastes dumerilii. Next base: position 14,507 of record WWET01006870.1, on the reverse strand, counting down.
TTCGCCTACTTACCTACAGGTTCTTTTTTCGGCGAGGGTGCTTTTCTGGCATTTTGACAATACCATGGTTGCAGACAAGATGGAGGGTCCTATTACCTGCTTGTCATATATTGAGATCGAAACTAACACGGTGGCAGGGTCATACCACCTTCCGGCGAATAAGGTAGATATACTCTGGTCTGTTCTTGTTGTTCTCCAGCCCTGGCACATGGGCACAATTCTAAAAGATTAGGTCAGGAGCCAACTGCGAAGGGATGACACTAGACATCCTATTGACATTCCAATCTTATGGCATCACGTTATTTTTGTGGAAAAAGTGGCTATAGATTGATTCCAATCAACAAAATATATGATCCTTTTTAATTCCCACAAAGTCGTCTGAGTCTTTATTTATAGTTGAATGATGAGTCAGCTGTAGATAGTTTGATAGAAAAGTTAAAAGTAGATTACACTGCGGCTGATTAACAAGAGACCAAAGTATATTTTTAATTTATGTCTCCATTATGTCTTAAGTAACTGCCAGTCTTTGTTACATCTTGGCCTCCATGAAACTGGCCGCCTCCATAGACCTCAGTGCATGGAAATAGGACACAATTTCTAAATTCTGTCATCATACCACAATGGAACTAAATCAGCATCAGAGAGTTCACCAATCACTTCAGGGAGATCATCCGATCATTATGGAGTCTCCCTGATATTCACAGTGAGTTGGCAACATAGCGTTATTAACATTTTCACAAATGCCTTTAGTCCAGGACAGGTGACTGTAATGTCCCCAAGGCTGCAGAAGGAATAAATGACCTCTCTAGGTAAGATCAAACACATCAAAAATAATTGCAGGGTTTCCACTAGAATACATAATGAAAGCACTTAATACAGTCTTTTATTCCTTTCTGGTGCCTGTTAAAGTATTTATTACACACTTTTCATTTCAAATATATGGTATTACTTACATCATAGAGACATACAAAGCTTCTAGTATTTTATGTTCACATTTTACGATTTCTTGGCACCATATCATACAAATCTAAATTTCTGCGGCAAACATTCAACAACTACTTGCGCTGCAGTTAAGAAGGCCATTGACAATTTTGTAACATTATAAATGATGATATAAATTTCTATATACTGCATATAAAACCTGAAGACAAGATTAAATTGAGATGAAATAAAATAAATTGAGTCAATGATAAATAAATATAAATGACAGATCTTGGAAACTCTGAATGAAACGCTGATTGTTCAGTAGCCCTTGACTGTAGGTTGTGAGAGCACACAGCCCTGGAACACATGCGGACATCATTATGGTGATCCAGGACCTGACACACACTTAGGGGTCATTTCCGTACCCCCCCTCCTGCTCTCCTACGTACAGATTGGGGATTCGCCAACTGGACCCTGCTTTAAGTATTGCGCATGGAATTCTTCCTGTGTTGAATACTGAAATGTACGTAAGGTCTTAGCGAAATACTTACTTTACAATTTACATGTCTCTGGATCTCCTACACATGGGGGGTTTATGTACACACGGAGCGAAACATCAATTGGCTGCGCTCCGTTGAGGGGATAAACCTACTGCACATGCCCGGTACCACTTTCCAGCAGACTACCCTACATAGCGTTCTCAGACTTCTGCTGGGGCCTCAGAACCATATTCACACCTAAGAAGCAGAAAGTCCGTAGGTGCATATATAAACTTCCCATGCGTGATGTTTGGTGACATGTGATGTAACCTCTTAACTTATCTAAAATAAATTGACGCAACAACAGAATAGTGGGAATAAAAGATGTTTATTTAATTAAATCATTTTAATTGATGCAGTCATCTTAAGGAGGAACTGCCACAAAATTTTTTGATGGGGCCATTGAAAGCAGCAATATGAACCTGTTGAACGTAAATAACATTAACAAGCAAACAAACAAAACAGAGGTCTCACACACCAGGCGCACCCCGCCCACCGAAAGGCACAACACTCAAATTGGAGTGCTACGAGAGACCGTCCTTAAAGACGGTCTACAACCCCCGGCATCGGACCTCATAACACAACCATGACAGTAACCACGATCCCACTCCTTCTCACCACCGTTTATACTTCCATGTCATACTGTCATGCATAATCAGCTGCTTTCCACCACAAGTGGTTTACTCTGAACCCAGCCTCTCTTTACCTCATACAAGCCAATAACAAAAGGGATGGGAGGGCGGGCAAATCCGAGGAAGAAGAGGCTTCTGTGATGTCATCAGCTCCTTAAGAAAATTCTGCAGGATTCAGTCCCTCCTCCTTGTGCCCTACCTGACCCCATGAGGACCAACCAAACGTGAGTCACCTCAGATGTCACCACCCACACCGGGAGTTTATCTCTGCTACAGCTTAATAAATTAACCCTCCGCTCCCTTTTAGTAAATGACTTACTACACATGCATAGTAGGTCATTTACGCAATCTACGTACCCGTTAGGGATGTAGATTGCCTCTGTGTGGTCTTTAAAGACCGTATGGAGTAGCGGCCTCGGGGAGTGTTTAGGTAGTTTGAGGTGGGAGGGATTTAGATTAGCCAGGGAGGGCAGGGGGGAAGGCAATGGGCCTGATCCAGACCTAAGGGCATCTTACGGCCACCCGAGGTCTGAACGGCGTCATTGTAGCGGGGAGTGCACGCCTCGTGCAACCCCCGCTGGCAGGTGGAAATCTGTACACTTACGTATCCAGATTCCTACCCTATCCAGGAAGATTTTGAAAATGTTTATTTTTCTTTACGTTGAATTTTATACTGTCACAGGCCATTGTGTAGCTCCCGAACATTGTCCTGTTAGTTTGCACTAGTTGCCACGAGGCATGACTTATCCTGATTTATTCTGAAATAGCTTCAATCTCTTGGGTATAGGGGTTCCCTTTTACAGCCGGTAACTGGCTACTGCTACTGACTCCTCCCACTGCGCTGTAGGAGATATATGCTACCAAGCACAGTGTTTGGAACCCCTTTCTTCTGGGTATATACTGATATGGCTGCTGCACGCCCCTTGTGGGAGTCTTGCTGAACCGAT
>WWET01006869.1:34358-45276 GCA_011038615.1 Limnodynastes dumerilii | reverse complement strand
TCCTTTTTATTTATGTGCTGACACATAGTGTTATTTAATGTATGTTCGCCGCGCCGGACCTCTCTTGTTCCTTGTATTTACATTGTGGTCACTTTGGTCCTTGGCTGCACCCCTATATTTATATATACACTTGCACATATTTAATTTGTTGGATAGAAGCGCGGCCATTTCTTTTGCTACTGTATAGAATGGGATGGTCCTGATTCCACGCTTGGTAACAGGGGCTGTGAGAGCCGCTGCTGATACTGACCAGGAGGATGGGTGAAGCTGGACACATCTGTGTAAGTAGCAGCTGCACTCTCCCCTCTAATAAGACAAGTAAACCCCCCCCTGCAGGAATATTCAGGTGTCACAATGTGTCCCGATACATTTATATTACAGAGAACGCGAGCAGCCATACTACTGGTGGAGCCGCAGGCTGCTGGTTATCAGCTCGTTAGTTAAATGATAATTAGCTGGCATTTTGTGCTGATGAGAGATATCAGATTATCACCACGCGCTACATTAGCTTCAGCTCGTTATAAATAATTACTGCTCACAGACCTTTGGATTTCTTAACGCTCCCGGTCTCCGAAATGCTGAGGTTACTAACGGATACAGCTTCGGAGTCTGGGTCCTCCACCCCATTGCCAGTCCAGTCCCCCATCTGGCTGCTTTGGTCCCAGGCGTCCTGCAGCTCGTCTTCAGAGCTCACAGTCGCCCCCGTCAGGTCCTTCTCATCCGTCGTCTTGGTGGTGACATGGTCACCGGTGAAGGGGGAGTCGCTCCTGGTCGTGAGGTCCATAGACGCGGCATAATCCAACATGGTGGTGGCTTCGTCGTCCTGAGTCAGGACAGTCTGAGGAAACATAAAAAATGTACTAAACATCTATAGATCAGGTGTATATTACTTTACTCTAAAGGAGAGAGCGAGCATTGTACAGAACACAAATAATCGATCGTTAGAGAGCTTACTATTATTTATTTATTACCAGGTTTGTATATAGCGCTCTCTTATTACATAACACTAAATTTCCTAACACACACAGACCAGGGTTAATTATTAGTTAGCAGCCATTTACCCTATTAGCATGTTTTTGGGGTGTGGGAAGATTCCCACACAGACACAGGGAGAACATACAAACTTCACACAGATAAGACCTTGACTGGGAATGAAACTCATAACTACAGCAATGTGAGGCAGAAGTGCCAACCACTTGAGCCCCCCAAAAAAGAAAAAAAGGACAGAGCCAAGACAATACATTTGTAGGGTATCTAGAATATACAAGTACTCGGTGTAGATGGTTAGATGTAAAAAACAGGGGTATTGATGCAGCACCATCGATCATTTAGTAGCAAATTCTGGATAAAAGAATGTGCTCTCAATAAAAAAAATTCAATGTCCATGAACCTTTTGAAGAAGCTTCCATTTTGGTTGTGGGCACATCTTAATCATTAGTTTCCTCATTATCAATAGATAATACAGGAGTCTTGCAGATGCTATGCAAAACATTCAAAGTCCTCGCAAATTCCTCTCCACTTGCCTTATAAATAAACAACAATAATAATAATAATACTAATAATAATAAAATTCCCTCTCTCAACTGCTATGAATCGGGTGGAAATTGCAGAAACACTATAGCACCTAAATTGCGCACACCTGTGGACCGCGAGCATATGTGCAGGACTGTGTTATGAGTATATAACAAACATAAAAAATGAGTGGTGTACAGTACAACATCGAATCACCCAAGGGCTAGATTTACTAACCTTCGAGAAAGAAAAGGTGGAGATGTTACCCATAGCAACCAATCAGATTCTAGCTCTCACTTTCCTGTTACATACTACAAAATGTCAGCTAGAATCTGATTGGTTGCTATGGGCAACATCTCCACTTTTCCTTTCCTGCAGCTTATTAAATGTGGCCCCAAGACTGTTAGGAAGTGGAAGGAGGAAGGAGATGGGAAGGGCAGACAACAGGGAGTTTCAGTGGACACCTGTAAGAGTGCTGGCTGCATCTAGAGCTCACCAATAATTTAGAGGAGATGGTGAGCGGGGAAAAAGCTGTTAAAGAGGACTGGTCAAAGGTGTCACCAAGGTACCAAAGTGGACCTGTAGGAACTTTTGCCGTTACTGGCCGTGAGGAAGATTTTACAGGAGATGGCGGATCTAGGAGGATCTGTCTCTGACGTTGAGCTTAAGGTTAGTGTTAAGACATCCACACGGAGACAGCAGACTGAACATCAATGCAAGAGATAATACAATAGTCAGGGAAGGGAAGGTAAGTTTTGGTAGGTAGATGTGTTGCTGGAGGCAGAATTAGCAAACTTAAGGTGTGGACGCTGAACAACGTCTGGTTTGTGTCAGCTGCAATCACCCCAAAAGTATACGTAGACTTTCTGCAATAGAAACATAGAAAGTGACGGCAGATAAGAGCCACATGGCCCATCTAGTCTGCCCATTTGTTTATTTAAACCTATACTGACCCTAGACCCTATTTACCCTCAATTTGGTTTACAATTTAGGATCCCCTTATATTTATCCCAAGCATGTTTAAAATGGTCTACTGTATTGGCCTCAACCACCTCAGATGGGAGAATATTCCACTTATCTATCACCCTTTCAGTGACGTCATTATCCGCACATTTCCTTTGAATCTACCACCCTCCAGTTTATATTCATGCCCTCTTTTTCTATTACACCTCTTCCTTTATATAATGCCCCCTCCTCTAGCTGGTCACAACCCTTGATGTATGTGAAAGCTGCTATCATGTCCCCCCTCTCCCTTCTCTGCTCCAAGCTATGCATGTTACTTCCTTTAGCCTTTCTTGTTATGTTGTGTGACACAGGCCATGGACCATTTTAGTTGCTCTTCTTTGCACAGTCTCTCATGTATTTATGTCTTTCTGGAGATTTGGCCTCCAGAACTGTATTGGGTGGTTGGCCCAAGCTAGCAGCTCATGAAGTGTGAATACGAATGCCGTGCACTGATAGAATGTGCATTACAGACACATCACTCTTTGCACACCGCACACACTCACCTTTGAGATTCCGGATATGATGATCGTGCTCTTCCGGGGAGATTTCAGCGACTGCTTAGAAGACTCTCGGAGCTGCCTTATGGCAACTTCTGCCACCGGATCCGAGCCGTTCAACATCAGGAGCTCTGATTCCAAAACAAGGGATCATTTAAAGAACGTGAGAGGAGATTTGAGGGAGAAGACATGGGTCCAGTACAGCGGGGAGCAGGTCTTTACCTGTGTCTGAAGAAGACAGGGCCTTGCTGACCACCACACTCGGGGAAGGGATGGCTTGTACAGAGAAGTCCCTCTCAATCACCTTCACTTTAGGGGGGGTGTTGGATGGAGAATCTGTGGCGTGAAGGAAGGACGTAAAAGATAAACATCACAAAAATGTATTTCATTCCATGAAAATAAACTAGTTCTGAGCTAATTCACCTCTTACCAAAGCGTCAAACTGCGTCTCTCCTCCAAAGCCAACCCTACTGTACCTAACCTCAAAGGCCCATCCTCCATGACACCCAGCATCACCCCATCGCTTGTGTCCTCCTCTTGGGTCGTGTTCAGAGAACCGTTTCCACGGCGATTTGCGAGCGTGTTTCAACAGCGCCTGCGTAGTAACTTTTTGTACGTACTTTACGTAGACTATCCTCACGAATGGACTTGTGAATCGCACTTGGATACATACGTACGGATTAGCGACGCAAAAATACACGTGAACATTTAAATAAAAATGGCCGGGGGAAGGCATTTAAATGACTAACATGAATCGCACTACGGAAGACACATACGCACGCAACTGCTCACGGAAAGTTACAAGTGGAGGTCACGACAGCACGGCCGAGAGAGGAGAGTGTCATGGGTGTGAGCACCGGCCGTGCGTATAATAGAGTTCCTTTATGGAAACGGTTCTCTGATTACGGCCCCTTGTCACCAGTGCCTTCAGCGCAATAGCGTCTTCTCTCCCTTCTTCTTCCGATAAGCCCTCAGCAGCTGCTGTCCGGGCAGGTTTAGAGGTTCATCCTCTGCTGACTTGCTACCTATTCTATTTCCACATTTCTGACCCGATCTTCCGGGTCTGGTGAGTGACTGAGCTCGCCTGTGTGCGGCTTCTCAATCACGCTATGGATATGCTTATGTCGTCCTGTCTCCTAATCCTCTGTAATGAGTTACGCCGCGCACACTGCAAGCAGTTGATGTGAGTATCATGCAGAATAAGCGGCTTCCATCGACATCTCATCAGCGTGGACGCAGAAACGATCCTGAAGAATCATTACACAGGGCATCGGACATTCTTTAGTGTAGGATATAAATCGACTACTCCCCGTCTCTAAAGCTGTTATAGAGAGCACTGAGCACACAGATTCATAGCGTGCTAGCAAAGATCAATACTACAACTAACAAGCTTGCAAACATTTCATGCATCTGGGGATTCACAAGGGCCGCACACAGTTAAGCTGCGTAAACACAAGGCAATATATGTCATCGGTGGGAGTCCCCACTCCGATGGGCTGCCTTTACAGATAGAGACAGATGAAAGATCCTTTTTTCGGCTGCCTCCATACCGAATGGCAGCCGTTTTAGATTTTATTTTTATGAATGGGTGAGTGTGCCGAGCATTCTTTTAGTGTTGGGGGTCGGTTAGGGTTAGGCTCTTAGGAAGGAAGGGTTAGGGTTAGGGCCATAGGAGTGGAGGGTTAGGGTCAGGCTGCAGGCAGGGGGGATTTAGGGTTGGGCCATAGAGAAGGGAGGGTTAGGGTCAGGCTGTGGGGAAGGGAGGGTTAGGGTCAGGCTGCGGGGAAAGGAGGGATAGGCTTAGGGCCAGGCTGAGGCTACGGGGAAGGGAAGGGCGGGTTAGGGTAATGAAAGAGGAGGGTTAGGGTCAGAATTAGGGGAAGGGTTGGGGTTAGTTTTCAGTCTTACAAACACGGTGCTCCGGGGATCGATGGCTATGACTCGAAACTGGCTGGGAGTAAATGTCCCTATTGAAATACGGCCGTTCTTAGCCGGGGACCCTCACCCATATTTAATTACCAATGACTTCTGATGAGCAGCCGTATCCTGTGAACACACTGACATGGTTTATCGGCAACGTTTGATTGGACTTTTAAACAGACTTAATTCTATTGGTCAGCAAGGTCACGGTGTCCTGACTTTGGACGGGATCCAGAATGAAGCACACACAAAGTGATCCTATATTTCGTTCATGCCTGGTGCGTCATCACACCCTGGCATCGGAAAGGCTTACATTGTGGAATCCAGAATCAGACATAGTGCGTTGCCGGGGCATATCCGCCATATGCACGCAGAATGCGTAAATAGGCTGTTATGCGAAATTTTACTTCAGATCCCTTCTGAACAATTCTGTATCTACTGTCTGGACTTTGCGGGTGGGAATATTCACTTTTCTTTTATGCAGAGGGTTATGGGAGAAGAAAATCACAGTCGCTGCCGGTAACTGGCGTCAGTGTGTACACAGCTCATCGGAAGTCATTTGTAATTAAATATAATGCTTTTTTTTTTTTTTTTTTTTAAAGTGTTTACCCAGCAAACCTGTGTGCGGCCTTTGTGAAGCCCCAGATGCATGAAATGTTTGCAAACTTGCTAAATGTAGTATTGATCTTTGCTAGCACGATATGATCTGTGTGCTGAGGGTTCTCTATAACTGCTTTATAGACGGGGAGTGGTCGACTTTTAACCTAGACTAAAGAATGCGCCAGAAGTGGAATCAACGGGTTATAAAAGAGAAAGGTCAACATTTGCACAGGGCACGCCCGCCTCAGGCAGAATGTGAAGATCTCAAGGCCAAAAATAAAAGTGAAAGCCAGAACTGGGCGTCTGATGGCAATAATCGCTGTGAGCGTAAATAGAAATAAATGAAACTTATGGGAGAAAGAGCGGTGTTTTCCGGTGGTATCCCACATAGGCAAATGCCTTGGTCATATAGGAGTGGTCTTCTCCTGTGCTATGGATGAAGGTGGTTACACCCAATCAAATAAGCAGGGTCTAGATTTACTAAGCTGCAGGTTTGGAAAAGTGGAGAGGTTGCCCATAGCAACCAGATTCTAGCTCTCACTTTTCTATATGTCAGCTAGAATCTGATTGGTTGCTATGGACAACATCTCCACTTTTCCAAAACCGTAGCTTAGTAAATCTTACCTAAGGTGTTATGAAACTACAACTCCCAGCATGCTCCAATGGGTGTAATATGGAGCCTTGCAATCACGGGTCCCGATAATCGCAGATCTGTGTTCCAACAGAATGTCCTGACTGGATACTGTCATCTTTACCTGTGTCCCCCAAAAACTTTATACCTTAAGATGGCCATATAGAGCGATTATCACTGCCAGCAGGAGGTGGTCAATACACGGGATGATTTTATCCTAGGGAGGTCCTAATATATGCCACCATCACCTCTCCTGCTGGAAACAATAATCCATGATGAAGAGGGAGGGGCTAAAGAGATTGACAGAAGGTCCTTGCCGCTGATGGGCCTGCAGTCAATCTCTGCCCTGATTGGCTGCATGGGCCTCCTGTCAATCTCAACCGGAAACCCATGCAGCTAGCTAATCAGAAAAACTCTGGCCAATGAATGGCCCCTCTGGCCGGAGTTTCCCTGTCTGTCTGTCCATCATTACCAGCAATTATAGCTGTAATATAGAATGGAAGCCCTACGTCTCATGCACAATGCAGCTGTACTTGTCGATAATTATGAAGTGACACAGATGGGGAAACTCCAGACAGGAGGTGGAGATACAGACCCGGTCATTGGTGATGCGCACACACTACACAATCTGTCCCCGGTGCACTATAATCATTCAGCCTTTCTGGGACGATAATCCATAAGCAGCACACACTATAGCAGGGCCTGGCAACCTGTGGCTCTACAACTCCCAGCATGCTTTAACGGCATAGTCATAGTGGATACATGACAAAGCATGCTGGGAGTTGTAGTTCCACAACATCTGGAGAGCCACAGGTTGAAACTATAGTGACTATTAGTCCGATCCACTGATAACCGTGGGCTGGATCCAGACCACAGCACGCTTTCCATATGTGGGGGGGTCTGTCCGTCTGGTTGAGAGAGGGGAGGGAACACCCCCTGTCACCCACCTCTCCCCTGTCACGCCCCACTCCTCTGTCATGTCCCCTGTCGCTCCCCTCTCCCGTCCCGCCCCTCTCCCCTGCCTCGCCCCTCTCCCCTGTCTCGCCCCCTGGTCACTCTCCTCTCTCGTGCTTACGCTGCCATAAGCCTGCCTTAATTCAATCGCGCCGATCAGGAGCCCCCCTCCCACACTGTACAATTACCATGCTTCCCCCCACCCACTTTAGCGGCCGGAGGGGAAGCACAGCCCAATTTTTAGGAAATGGGCTCATACAGAACTACGTTCTGTACAATTCTTGCTACGCTAAGGTTACTATCAAATCACGCCACTTACGCACCCAGCCTACATAAGTGTCCGGACATTCTCAGGTCTGGATCCGGCTCTATATGATCGGGTCGAAAATCGCAGTTGTGGCCAACTTTACTCTCTCTAGCTGCATGGGATTCACAAACACAAATAATTGTATGATCGTGCCCCTAATAACAAAAATTATAATATATTTCCCCCCCAAGAAGTGAGATGTAGTTTATGGCTGGATCAAGATATTTTAGTTTTTCTTCCATCTTAGAAACGTTCCTTGGAACTTGTGTGCAAGAGTTCACCCTATACATAAAGGTAGCAACAACCGAAGTGACTGAACGGGGAGAGTTTGTGTGTCCTAGAAACCAATTTTTCCAATATAAACAACAAACAACTGCGCTTTGTTCAACTTTGGGGAGTTATTTGAATTAGAGGTCGCATTAGACATTATTATATCTACCATCAGGGAGTGGCATCTACCCGTTGCGACCGTCCCTATTTCAGAACTGGCTGGTCAAACGATTGCTTATGCCTCAAAGAGGCACAACCAATCGATCCCTGGAGCACTGAACATGATGTTCTGAAAGGTAACTATTCTTTCCCCAACCCACTCCCTAACCCTAAGTACCCCCAACCCACAGCCTATGCCTAAGACTCCCCTTCCTGTAGCCTAACCCGAAGTATCCCACACCCCCGCAGCCTAACCCTAAGTCCCCAGAGAGGATAACTCACCTCTCCAGTAGTCCGGCGGTGACACTTCCGAAAATGAATGGGTGAGTATGCCGATTATATTTTGCCGTTCAAAATAGTGACAGTCGAAAAGCAACATTTGGCGGCTTCGTAATGACAGGCATCGATTCAGGGACTTGCACGGGGTAATCTCAAATGTAAAATGATGCAGTATACAAATATTTTTATTTCGTCCCCCTGCCCCTAATCGCAAGACGAGCACAGGTTCAGTTCAATGAAAAGTCCCCAAAGCAATTATTAGGGTTCCACGTACCGGATGTCTTCTCTGTGTAGCTCGCACTTGGGCTCTTCCCTTCTGCTCGCGGTTTTGACGTCACTGAAGTGACCGTGGTGACGACGGTGCCGCAAGGCATGACCGTACGATCCTTCTCTACTTTCTTTGCCGGAACTGGAACCGGAACGACCCAGGATTTCAATTCATTCGGCTCCACAAATAGGAACTATAAAAAAAACAGAGTATTAATGTTCCAGATATTTTCCTGTGGCTCACGTGCCTATCATTGTGTAAACACAGGAAGTGCTAGACCAGGCCTGGCCAATCGGATACCTGGAAAACATGCTGGGACCTGTAGTTACACCAGGACTTGGCAACCTGCTGCACTCCAGGTGTTGAGAAACTACACCTCCCAGCCTGCTGCAACAGCAAGAGCCTAGCGAATACTGGTCAATGCATTATGGGATGTGTAGTTTCCCAACACATGGAGAGCAGCAGACGACCAATGTCTGATCTCGGCATTGGCCGAAAGGTTCTTTTGTACCCTTAGCAGCAGAGACCGGTGGCTTGTGTCTGTAGAGCATCTATACGTCTGGGACTGTTCGCAATGATATGTACTTCTCCACAGAGTCACGAATTACCATAGCAACCACAGGCACATGGCATACGGAGAAGTTCCATTTGCTCTGCGTCTTGTAAAATAATCCCCTCCCCCTTTCACATATGCCCCATCTGCGTCTGCGTCGCTGATAGCCACAGTTCACTAAAGAGAATTTAAAAAGGAGAACACTGGACCGGATGCAGAATGACGCAATGTGGGCGTTTCCTGCACTCTGTGTATGGAAAACGCCTGCATTTCAGCAACGTGCATGCGTCAGCGTCAAGGTTTACGGAGAAGAATCTGCATCCTCATGATACAAGCGTCCGTACCGGACAGCGAGTACTTATGGGTGGGCGGGGAGAGGTGTGTTAGTCGTACAGTAAGAGCTTGGTGAAGCCTGTGCATATAATCCTTTACTACGTGGGGCTGGTGGATAATATTTACGGTCGTTTCCTGGGATATCCATATTTGCGAGGCGAGTGTATAGAGACTTTAAGATCGCCCCACGTTCTGCTAATATAACTCCGCTTTTGCTGCGTATTCAGAGATCCGTTTTTGTGGGTAGTTCCGTGCGTATTTTTAGGATCGGATGAATTGCGCATGCGTAGTAACTAAATTTACGCTTTCTACGTTGATTTTACGCACGGAAGTACGTTAGGCGCGGACTTTTGAATCGCACTTAGGAACATACGGACGGAGGGAAGTGGTTGTAATCCGTCCAGAGAAAGATACGTGAAAGTGGGGGGCATTTAAATGAGCATTTGAGGGCGCGTTTAGCTAGATACGTATGTACATAAGTATTATACGCACATAAAACCCAACCTTTGGGAACCTTTCACTGACGGATCTCTGAATACGGCCCAGAGCAGCGGACTTCTGGGTCCGTTCCAATAACTTCTAAAAAACCCCAGCCAGGAAAAAGGAAACACATTCTATTTAAAGAAAGAAAATTGATAATATAGAAAATATGCCTCATTTTTTTTATTGTTTATTTAACGAGAAAGGACTTAAAACGTAAACGAAAAATCTGTAAGGGCGTTGATGAGGAGGAGGGAGAAATACAGCGCAATCGCACTGGGTGTAACGGAAGTGTACCTGGGCCCTGTCAAGTTGTACAATCTATGGAGCGTACACTGGAGGTAACGCCGTACATCGTTACTGCTCCGTAACGCTATCTCTTCTCACGCTCGGGAGGGTAATTGCAAGTCACCGTATCTGGTGTTATTCAGTAGTCACGGAAGTGTCCGGTGTCACATCGCTCGCTGCCAGCAACAGAATCAAGTAGATGGATCAGATATCGGATAGCTCCATCCTGTGTTACTCCGAAGCCTCCTCTGTAAGTGCTCGGTACGGATGATGTCATTATCTAGGAGTCACAATTTATTATGTGACTTAAAGGTAACCAAGGAATGGAACAAGGCAATAGGAAGTCAGATGCTTGGTTGTATAGGGAGAGGAATCAGTATTAGAGAGAGGGAAGTAGTGATGCCCCTTTATAAATCATTGGTACGCCCTCACCTAGAATACTGCGTTCAGTTCTGGAGCCGTATCTCCAGAAAGACATAAATACATTAGAGACTGTGCAAAGAAGAGCAACTAAAATGGTCCATGGCCTTTGTAACAAATCATACCAAGAAAGGCTAGAGGAACTAAACATGTATAGCTTGGAGCAGAGAAGGGAGAGGGGGGACATGATAGCAGCTTTCAAATACATCAAGGGTTGTGACCAGCTGGAGGAGGGTACCATTTTTCAAAAGAAAAGGTGCAATAGAACACGAGGGCATGGATATAAACTGGAGGGTGGTAGATTCAAAGGAACTGTGCGGAAAAATGACTTCACTGAAAGGGTGATAGATAAGTGGAATATTCTCCCATCTGAGGTGGTTGAGGCCAATACAGTAGAACAATTTAAACATGCTTGAGATAAATATAAGTGTATCCTAAATTG
>WWET01006867.1:31993-52229 GCA_011038615.1 Limnodynastes dumerilii | reverse complement strand
AGGGAAAGAATAATAAAAGAAGATGTTTGAGGTAAAGAAAAGAATGCTGCACTCTAGTTGAAGTTTATTTCTTGATCAAAGAATATATTTATGACTTATGGAAAGTATTGTTTTGTGACATGTAGTTTATTTACTTGATATTGTTTCCTAAAATAAATGAATAATACAGCAGTAAATAAAGAGAAGAATTGTTTCAGTGAATGATTTTTATGCCTAAATTTGTGATAAATTGGATACAGAATTGGACAGACAAGAGCAGGCAATATTTTTTGTGTATTGTTTTTGTTGTTAAAAGCAAATGAAATGCCACATATTTAATACAGATTTGTTGTGCATTTATATATCATTTAATCTGCACTGACTTGCATCAAAATTACGCAATTACACCAATAAATGGTAAAAATGTAGAGAATGTATATGATAATTACACAAATCTAAATTCAAATGTACAAATAAATTGATTTCCTATTACATACTAGAAAATGTCAGCTAGAATCTGATTGGTTGCTATAGGCAACAACTCCACTTTTCCAAACCCGCAGTTTAGTAATTCTGGCCCCTTTTGTACATTAACTACAATAGCTAATAGAAAAATAAATGACAATAATGCTCAGTATTCATATTCCTGATCAGATCTGCATAAATCCGCAAGCACTGGGTAAACCTATACAGAGACACTCACATTAGCATTGTGACCATCCCCACTCCCACGGATGGACTTCTGACTTAACTGCATGGAAATTAAAGGAAGAACAGAAGTTTGGATTACAGCACATTAAGTGAACGCCTATAATGTTCATTTACTAAGAGAACAATCTTGGGAATTTAACATAGCCATGGAAAAAATCAGTTATACCCCGTTCAGATTACCATGAAAAAGCCGGGGTTTTCATGAAATTGCCGGCTTTCATGAAAACCCCGGCTTTTTCTGGCAATGTGAACGGTGAAGCCGGGTCTCTTTAGCCGGGTCTCAGACCCGGCTAAAAAGAAGGGTTTTTGCCGGCTTTTTTAAGGCTTCACCCAGTCACACTGCGCTGAAAAGCCGGCTATTTAAATAGCTGCCGGCTTGTAAAAAAAAAAAGAAAGAAAAAAAAAAAAGCCGGTGTTTTCAGTGCAGTCTGAACACACCAGGCTAAAATTTTCAAAATTTTGCCCTCTGCCTAAAAAGCTGGCTTTTTAGGCAGTGGCAATGTGAACGCAGCATAAGAGGCCACATATGGATGAGATATGGCAGAGAACATAATAAATCAAACCAAATAAAAAAAGTGAAAACAAAAAAGGAAAATCTGCATGTTATCAATAGTTTTTTTTTTATTCCATTGTATTCCATATTCTCATTGGCTATTTTCCCCTGCACCCGCTCCACCAGTTTCCTTTTATACCCATCTCTCTACTATTCCCAATATACTCCCTTCACTAAACTGTTCTTTCTATAGCCCCTTCACTACACTGCTCCCTCTATACCCTTCTCACTACACGCCTCTCACTACACTGTTCTCTCTATACCCCTCTCACTACGCTGCTCCCTCTATACCCCTCTAACTACAATGCTCTCTATACCCCCCTCAGTACACTGCTCCCTCTATACCCCTCTCATTACACTGTTCTCTCTATACCCCTCTCACACTACACTGCTCCCTCTATACCCCTCTCACTACACTGCTCTCTCTATACCCCCCCTCACACTACACTGCTCCCTCTATACCCCTCTCACTACACTGCTCTCTTTATACCCCTGTCATTACACTCCTCTCTATACCCCTCTCATTACACTGCTCTCTCTATACCCCTCTTATTACACTGCTCTCTCTCTATACCCCTCTCATTACACTGCTCTCTCTCTATACTCCTCTCATTACACTGCTCTCTATACCTCCCTCACTACACTGCTCTGTATACCCCCCACACTACACTGCTCTCTCTATACCCCCCACACTACACTGCTCTCTCTATACCCATCTTATTACACTGCTCTCTCTATACCCCTCTCATTACACTGCTCTCTCTATACCTCCCTCACTACACTGCTCCCTCTATACCCCCTCACTACACTGCTCCCTCTATACCCCCCCCTCACTACACTGCTCCCTCTATACCCCTCTCATTACACTGCTCCCTCTATACCCCTCTCACTACACTGCTCCCTCTATACCCCTCTCACTACACTGCTCCCTCTATACCCCTCTCACTACACTGCTCCCTCTATACCCCTCTCACTACACTGCTCCCTCTATACCCCTCTCACTACACTGCTCCCTCTATACCCCTCTCACTACACTGCTCCCTCTATACCCCTCTCACTACACTGCTCCCTCTATACCCCTCTCACTACACTGCTCCCTCTATACCCCTCTCACTACACTGCTCCCTCTATACCCCTCTCACTACACTGCTCCCTCTATACCCCTCTCACTACACTGCTCCCTCTATACCCCTCTCACTACACTGCTCCCTCTATACCCCTCTCACTACACTGCTCCCTCTATACCCCTCTCACTACACTGCTCCCTCTATACCCCTCTCACTACACTGCTCCCTCTATACCCCTCTCACTACACTGCTCCCTCTATACCCCTCTCACTACACTGCTCCCTCTATACCCCTCTCACTACACTGCTCCCTCTATACCCCTCTCACTACACTGCTCCCTCTATACCCCTCTCACTACACTGCTCCCTCTATACCCCTCTCACTACACTGCTCCCTCTATACCCCTCTCACTACACTGCTCCCTCTATACCCCTCTCACTACACTGCTCCCTCTATACCCCTCTCACTACACTGCTCCCTCTATACCCCTCTCACTACACTGCTCCCTCTATACCCCTCTCACTACACTGCTCCCTCTATACCCCTCTCACTACACTGCTCCCTCTATACCCCTCTCACTACACTGCTCCCTCTATACCCCTCTCACTACACTGCTCCCTCTATACCCCTCTCACTACACTGCTCCCTCTATACCCCTCTCACTACACTGCTCCCTCTATACCCCTCTCACTACACTGCTCCCTCTATACCCCTCTCACTACACTGCTCCCTCTATACCCCTCTCACTACACTGCTCCCTCTATACCCCTCTCACTACACTGCTCCCTCTATACCCCTCTCACTACACTGCTCCCTCTATACCCCTCTCACTACACTGCTCCCTCTATACCCCTCTCACTACACTGCTCCCTCTATACCCCTCTCACTACACTGCTCCCTCTATACCCCTCTCACTACACTGCTCCCTCTATACCCCTCTCACTACACTGCTCCCTCTATACCCCTCTCACTACACTGCTCCCTCTATACCCCTCTCACTACACTGCTCCCTCTATACCCCTCTCACTACACTGCTCCCTCTATACCCCTCTCACTACACTGCTCCCTCTATACCCCTCTCACTACACTGCTCCCTCTATACCCCTCTCACTACACTGCTCCCTCTATACCCCTCTCACTACACTGCTCCCTCTATACCCCTCTCACTACACTGCTCCCTCTATACCCCTCTCACTACACTGCTCCCTCTATACCCCTCTCACTACACTGCTCCCTCTATACCCCTCTCACTACACTGCTCCCTCTATACCCCTCTCACTACACTGCTCCCTCTATACCCCTCTCACTACACTGCTCCCTCTATACCCCTCTCACTACACTGCTCCCTCTATACCCCTCTCACTACACTGCTCCCTCTATACCCCTCTCACTACACTGCTCCCTCTATACCCCTCTCACTACACTGCTCCCTCTATACCCCTCTCACTACACTGCTCCCTCTATACCCCTCTCACTACACTGCTCCCTCTATACCCCTCTCACTACACTGCTCCCTCTATACCCCTCTCACTACACTGCTCCCTCTATACCCCTCTCACTACACTGCTCCCTCTATACCCCTCTCACTACACTGCTCCCTCTATACCCCTCTCACTACACTGCTCCCTCTATACCCCTCTCACTACACTGCTCCCTCTATACCCCTCTCACTACACTGCTCCCTCTATACCCCTCTCACTACACTGCTCCCTCTATACCCCTCTCACTACACTGCTCCCTCTATACCCCTCTCACTACACTGCTCCCTCTATACCCCTCTCACTACACTGCTCCCTCTATACCCCTCTCACTACACTGCTCCCTCTATACCCCTCTCACTACACTGCTCCCTCTATACCCCTCTCACTACACTGCTCCCTCTATACCCCTCTCACTACACTGCTCCCTCTATACCCCTCTCACTACACTGCTCCCTCTATACCCCTCTCACTACACTGCTCCCTCTATACCCCTCTCACTACACTGCTCCCTCTATACCCCTCTCACTACACTGCTCCCTCTATAATAGTACGAAGTTAGTACGGACGCTGGAGTTAAGGAATGTAGGCGGGGGGAGCCATTTAAATTGTACAGTATGAGCGTGCTTAGGCCGCTATGAACAGTGCGTCGCTACGAAAATACGTACAAACACATGGAAAAGTTAGGGTAGGGTGGGGTTCGGAGGGCGTAATGAAAGTAAGGTAAGGGGAGTGTCGTGGGAGTGAAAGTTTTTACGCTGGAGCGGTAATACGCTCCGCTCTCATTCGTAGATCTGGATCAGGCCCTTTATCCCAGCAGTCTCCCGATAAATGCGCCCCTTTTACTTCCCCTAATAACAGCTATTAGGTGGAGGAAAAGGGGGGAATATGGGGAGATCGCTGGGATAAATGCAGTAACGCCATCCTGAGATGGTGTTATCTTATCCTTCGGAGCGGAATGATAATCTCCGCTCTAGGGGTTAGTAAATTTAATTTAGAGCCGGCCCACATTAAGAAGAGTGGGCCGGCGAACATATAAGTAGTATCAGAGCATCGTCATGGAAACAACAGATTTCCATGACGATGCCCCTTTTGTAAATCAAAATAGCATAGTTTTAGGTGATAATGAACGTTTTCAATTGAAAACTGCCATTATCACCTAAAAACGATGGTTGTAAATAGAGCCCTTAGTGACCACTAACCATTACTGCCAACACCCTAGTTGTCTTCAAACAAAAGAGGGGCTGCTGATGGAAAGCCCTTGGCTGGGAAAATTGCCTGTTAATCCTATGGTCAATCTGCCTATGTCTACCTGCTTCCCATCCAGCAGCCAGGTAAACGAATGGCTGACAGCATGCTGTTTGGGTAATGACTGGGGCTATGCATCAGAGTGTTGACAGTCAGTCACTGTATGGAAACATAAGAAGAGAGACCGCAGGATGGGTAAGTTATTATTATTTTTTTATTTGGCATATGACTTTTTTAAAATATGTGTGGGTGTGTATTGGGAAGAGTGGGGAACTGGACATTTATAACCACTTGCTACGCTTGCATCTATGGACTTGTTAAGACCCCCAGCTGGAATTTGCCCTGATTTATTCTTATTGTACAATTTTAAGAAATGTCTGGTGTTAGCATTTCTGAGATTAAAATATCATTCTGTAACTGCAATTGTACCAACACATCACTCTTCCAGGGAAATATGATTGCGGTGGAAAATGTAAATTACATGTAACAATATCAATGACTTTGCTGATTAAATATTTTATACATATTTCCTCCAGGATCCGTAGCTTTAACACCGCATATCTTACTATATCACAGAGCTTTGTATTTAACAGCAGGTTATTACAAAACACATTTGGGTAGATCCAGACACCCGCACGCTTTACGTGTGTGCGGGGTCCGTAGTTACGCTGCCGTAGAGGGGAGTGCGCGCCCCCGGCGTCGGTAGTAAATATGGACACTTACGTGTCCCAATAGCTACCCTAGCTTTTACAACTAGATCTAGTCCTAATGGGGCTTCCCAGCCCCGACCCCTCATTTAAATGGTTATCCTCGCCTGTATGGCATTGATACAGGCATCGTAAATGAAGGGTCAGCCCCTTCAGCGTACTTAAACATGTATGTAACTTAGTTGCGTACGTCTGTAGGTACGCTATCGGAACATCTAGTGCACACATGCGCAGATATTCCAAGACAGGGGATTTACGCAAATGACTTGCGTAAGGCCCCTGTTGGACTTAGTTCTGGATCCGGCCCCTTGATGTTGTGCAGACTTTGCGCATGGCTGCCTAGTTGCTGTATACCGTTAGTGCTTAAAATCTGTATGACGGAAAATATTGGTCTGATATAAATCATTTCAAACATTTGCCAACAATTTGGATTTGCTTAAAACAAAAATTTAAACCATTACTACATAAATAATTTATGCAAAAATTGTGATACAGAATATTCAATCATTATTTTACCATTAGTAATATAGGACCAGATCCAGACTCGAGAACCACACCCCACTTTCGCACTCCAAGTGTGTACGTCGGATGTCTGGATGGGGGGCGCATGTACCCTCCAGGTGTCACGCAGGCTTTACGTCCGATAGGACGATTTTTCTCTGCCCACAAAAGTACGCAAATTGGATTGGGGGAAAATGATAATTATACAGAATGGGCTGAGTTACCTGCCTATGTGCGGATCAATGGTCAGACGGACCTGCACTTCTGTGTTAAGGCAGACTTATGGCAGTGTATCTGCCATAAAGTCCGCACAAGAGAGGGGAGTGACAGGGGGGAATTCACTCCCCTCTTCCATGCAGACTTTAGGACCCCCTGCACGCATGGAAAGCATGTGTGGGTCTGGGTCCAGTGCATTTATAGGTTTACCTGAAGCATTAAAATCCCTAGAGTGATGGTGTGAGCTGCTGGCTTTATAGCCCTCGGTTATACATTAAACCAACAGATGGCAAGCTGGAAGAGCTGCAGCAGGATGTATGTTTTGCTGGTGTACAATCCAGAAGTGAAGATATCTAACAGAAGACCAAGGCAGAGGATAAAGGACCGTATTCAGACTTCCGTTTTCAAACGCGACCGCAAATATACCAAAACCACGGTCACTCCCCTTGCTAATCCCTGCTCAGACTTACACCACCATAGACCACCTCTAACTTTCCGTGTGCCGCCCCGTGCGTCTGTGTCCTCCGTACGTGCGTATCATGATAATCTCGCCCACTTCCCTTCATTTAAATGCATCGCTCCTCCCATTTTCACTTAAAATCTCCCGCGCGTATATTTGCGTTGCATATCCGGACGTATGCACGCACGTGCCTATCATACGTCCGTCCGTTAGGCACTTCCATGCGAATAGTCAACGTCAACTACGTACAAAACGCATGTGCAGTTGAAACGTATCTAAAAAAACACACGGGAGTCGCCGTCAAAACGGAAGTCTGAATACGGTCCAAAAGCACTAGTAAGTCTACCTGTAGTATAGTGGTTATGTCTGGACTGTGGTGCAGAATATAAGGATAAGACAGCAGCAGTGATCTGTGTATTATTGGTGGTAGTACTAATCCGGATTATGTGAACTAGTAGTTTTGCCAGTCTGTGTATAAAGAGATGAGTCTCAATGTTTGTGCTGCTGACACCTCTTACGCTTTTGTCCAGTGATGGAATATCTTCTGCCGTCCTCTTGGTGCTGACCGTCATGGTCAAGCTGTCAACCACTGTGTGTGTTTTGACTCAACGCATTTGAAATATTCTAAGGGGACATTCTACCTTAGAGTGTATGAAATACGTCTGAACCACCAGCCTGACCACTGCCATCAACAGCGAGGAAGCATGGTGGGTTGTGTACAGCGAATACGCAAGGGGGGAGAAGTCAATTGTACAGTAAGAGTGAGGGGAGTGACATAGCTGCATTATGTACATTTCATCTTTACGTTTTCCAGGGTTGTTTTACGCATACATCATGGTTGCCGACTCTCCTGGAATATCCGGTAGAATCCCAAAATCTGGGCATTTTTTCCAGTACCGGTACTGGGAGAGCTGACAAATCTCCCGCACCTAGCTTGAGGCCGCAATTTCATGCAAATTATGGCCTCAAGCCCCGCCCCATCTCTCATTACGGTGAATCCTAATGTTAATAGGGGATGGTCGGGCCTTGATGATAATTTATGACATTTGTTCCCGTTCCTGGTAAAACTAAGACTAGTGGCATTGATTGACAGGATTTGAAGAAAGCGTGTCATCAAACCTCACCCCCATGCCAGCATCCTCCAGAGGAAAGAGATAGAAAGTCACAACTCTGACATACCTTACTGCTTTTATAGTCTGGCAATGTAGGTGCTGGATTACATACATTCAGGGGAGTGAATGCCACAAATGGGCATGAGGGACTATAAACGCCTGGCTGCAGGGGTTAATTGGTTTGTGGAGTTAGCCTATTAGATTCGCCCTGGGGGGTGGGACTGGTTAGGGGTATAAAAAGGGTGACTCCTTAAGGTTCAGCCTTCTTCTGGAATTTTCCTCCCTCCCTTCCTTCCCTTTAGTAATTTACTAACATGTTATTCCTTATCAGTTGGGGCATGGTGGGGCGGTCAGGTAATTATAAATGTGCTAAGCCCAGTGCTTGAGGTATGGTGCAGGATAGGCACACCCCTTCGATGCGAGTCAGAGGATGCTATGCTGGCTGGCTAGTATCCCAGTTTGCCTCCCCGTTTCCCCCTCGGGGTGCGCACTTATGACAGGTGTGTGCGCTGGTTGGCCATATTCTCCAGAGCGCCGAGGGCAGGGGCTTCATGGCCTCCGTTAACAGTGTTGCGTCCTCCTCGCTGACGCCACCTTTTTCCTTGGTCCAAATTATTCGTCAGCTGAATTCAATTAATAAACTATGCCCCCTATTTTAAGTGCCACAATGTTGTCCGTGTCATTATTTTATTGTATGCATGACATGGGTGCACTGGTCAGCTATAGGCCATTTAATAATCTAAAAACATTGAAACCTACTGAAATGCTGACCCTCACTACTTATTTAATGTAATGCTAAATGCTACTGGAGCCATTAATGCAAAGATAATAAGAAGTCACTCTGCTGAACATGAGCATAACCCGGTAATGTTTTTGATAAGAACATATGTTAATGAGGCGAGAGAAAATGTAAGATATTGAACACAGTAATGGATGCATAACAGCATATTCTGTAGCTGCTTTGATTGCTATACAAATGCAAACTTTGTACCTTGATATAAATGGTCTCTGCATGGTGACTGCTTTATGTTCTGTATTCTTCTACATATACAAACATTCCATAAAACTATAGGCACAGAAAAAGCCCATTTGTATGTAAATAATGGCATGGAAACTATAATATAATTTCTGTGTTTTTAAAATACCTTGGCCAGCCCAGCTATGTGTTTTATAATATTGCTTACTGTAAAACAATAAGTAACCTTGGGTCGCATTCAATCACACCTAAAAGTGAGTTAGGTGCGAAACTCCTAACCCGCCCCTCCCTCCCCGTTTTTAGGTACCTTATGTCACTTAAGAGTGCCATAGGGCTACCTTATCTTACATTGCCTCTGCCTGCCTCCCCCCTGCCCTCCCGGGCTAATCTAAATCCCTCCCCCTCCCACTTCTACCTAAACACTCCCAGAGGCAGCATTAGGTCGCCTCTTTCTAACTAAACTTTAATATTTAATGACCGCACAGAGGCAATCTACGTACCTTACCTTATCGCGCCCACTTTCCCTCATCTAAATGCCTCCCCCTGCCCATTTCTATACAAATCCTTCGGTTCGTAGATTTCCGCTGGACTTAGGATCACAATTGTTCCTGACTGATTCACAAGTCTGACCTAAAAGCATTTCCGACCCTATCTTCAACGTAGATGGCGTTGCACTATTACTACACATGCGCAGTTGATGCAAAATCGATCCGACCCTAAATATACGCACCTGACTATCATTAATATCGGATCTCTGAATCAGGCCCTTAAACTCTAGAAAAAATATGCAAATTTAAATTTGTTATGCATTAGATCCAACATACATTTAATGGTAATTTATAATATACACACATTGTTTCAGAACTTATTTCATGCCTTGGGGCCAATCCTTTGTGTATTGTACTTGAAAGATTCTTTTATCATCTTGACAGCTACATCAACCCTAATTACTGATAGCAACAAAATTATTTATAATGAAACGATAAAAAGCAATTAGATTAAGAGAATGTTCCTAATAGTTATTTAATTTCCTGATTGCATACAAAGGCCGGCTTTGTCTCTTACACACACAAAAGAAATTCAAATTGCTTTAAACAAAAGTCTAATATTTTACTAGTGACACAATGGGTTAAACCATTGGGATGGAATGTAACCATAGAAACGATCAGTTTTCTGCTTGTTCTGTGCTTGCAGGCAAAGTAGCCTGTGAATTTAGTTCTGCACAACTGATCTAGACAAAGCATACAAAGAAATGACAAGAGGGATTGTATGTGGACCTTGCACTGTGAGTCAGTTAAGTAAAACAATGCTTTTGGGTTCATACTTCTTACATATTTTGTGATGAAGATGGTACGATGGAATCTGTTGCCCTGGAAATATTGTTTGGGGTTTTTAATTTGATATTATTTTACATTGACATTCTCAAGAGAATTTGATGTGCACAAAATTTCAGTTACGCCTCTCATTAAATTTCATAGTTACTCCCTTCCCATTTTCTTCTATACAGCCTGGAAGTCAGAGTGAACCAGTGAGCTCAGTGCAAAATGATTTAGAGACTAAGGGCCTGCTCCAGAGCTACGCTGGCCCGCTGACCGTAAGTACAGCCAGCGTAGTTCTGGAGCACTCCCCCGACACTCCCCCTGTGGCCGGCGTTATTACTTACCGTTACGCTGACTGAAGGTTACCTTAACTTCAGCCGGCGTAACAGTAGGTAATTACTCTGGCCACAAGTATTCAAGAGTGAGCTCTAAGTTTTGACATCTTAACATGTGTGATTACGATTTTTAGGGAGTTCAAAAAACCAAATCACCTCATGTGACCTTTTTTATCACTAAAAAGCAAGATTGTGTGAGCATAAACACTTTTGCTTATTTCTTGCATAACTCTCACATGGAAAGCTGGATGCAACCAGGAATCGGTACCAGATCCCCACTGCTGCAGCTCTTGGAACTCAGAGCACAGCGTAAACAGAAAACTGGATCCGTACCATATCCTAATCCCTCTCTCTCTCTCTCTCTTTATCTTTCTCTCTCTCTCACACTATTTCCTTTCTTGGAGAACCAGTGCATCCCCTGCTGGGTTTGTACCTTTCATTTTACCTCCTTACCTTCATCTTTACTATTCCTCATCTTCGCCAATCTCTTCCGAACTTCATACTATCAGGACAGTAAGTATCAGCAAGAGCTGAGAAAAGCAGAACCCAACAATCAATATTCAGCATTTATTGAATAATATTCAGGCCCCCAATTATTCTCTTTTGTTGTACCAATTTAAATCCAGATCCCCAGTAGTTCTACTTGGTTCCCCCCCTCCCTTGCTCTGCTCCCCTACTCCTTGTTTTACTCAGCTCTTCCCTTCTTTATCACCCTAACCCTCTCCAAGCTCTTTCATGCTCATGTAAATATTCACTCCTACACAGTCTTTGTTCTTTCCAGCTCCTCCATATACTCCCCTCAGCTCCTCTTCCATTTTGTTGTCCAAATTATTCTCTCCTCCTCTCAATGGACTGGACTCACAGCTAAGTTTTTTTTTTACTTACGTGCCTATTTTTAAGTGCAGAGCTAATGCGCACGTGTAGTAAATATTTTACGCTATCTACGTAGCATTTCGTTACATAGATTGTGTACATGCCGTCTTTTACTATTTTTAATTGCAGAGCTAATGTGCACGCATAGTATATATGTTACGCTATCCACCCAATTTTCCCTCCTGGATCCTCAGTTATCAAATTCTTTTCTCACAGTCGTTTACTCTTACTTTGCATTATTTGACTTGCAGCAATTGTTTAATTAAACAACTTGGGCCAGATCCACAACTGCTGCAGTTGGAGCTCAGGAGAATGGAGCAGATGCATGAATAAGGATTGTTTGTAAGGACTTAACAAAGGCATTGCTGTACAATTTACTTACCCCCGCTGTCACCATGTATGCGTTACACGCATGGCGACCTGTCCTGCTCCACCATCAGAAAGGCTTCCTGAGGATCCATTTCCTTGCTGAAACCCTCACAAGCACACATACGCACTGGCCGTGTGCAGTCATTTTCCATTCACACAGAGTGGAAATGGTAAATGGTAAGTCTGGATTCAGTCCCTTCAGCCCACTGGTGTAAATAACAAGTTAAATTAGTGAGAAAACACAAAAAGTTGTCTCCCAAAATGCATGTTCTTAGCAAACAATATTTGTTTTCTTTGTTAAAGTTTTATGTGGGTCTCTTTTCTGGTTGTGGATAGATACATGAGATAATGCTGAAGCAGTGGCGTTAATTTTACCTAGGCGCCTGGAGGTAAGGGTGACATCATGAAGTTGTGCAGTGCATTCCTGGGAAAAGGTAAGTTTAATGCTTTTTAATGGAGCCCACAGCCAGTAATAGCTATATTACTGGCTTGAGCCCGTTACCGGAGCCTTGAATAGCCAAATCAAGGACCTGTTAATACAGTGACAAAGGGGGACAATGGCAGTGACCTCCTCCAGGCTAGTGCCTGGAGTGCAACGTCTCAGGCAAGTGATGGTAACAGCATACCTCCTAAGCAGTTACATAGCTGCTGATTGCAAAACCCTTCAGGTGCCCTACGTAACAGCCACAGCAGCTCATACAGGAACTTCCTGTATACATAAGGAAGAAACACCCCGTGGAGGAAGGGAAGAGGGACAACAAAGGTAAGTAAAGTAAAGCAAAAGGGGTGAGGCTGCATACACATGATAGGGAATACTAGGAGCTGGAAAGACATGATGGAGATACTGGGGGGGCTGGAGACATGATGGGAATACTGGTGGGCTGGAGAAAGGTGATGGTAATACTGGTGGGGGCTAGAGACACATAATAGGGGATACTGGGGGGTGGGGGGCTGGAGATACATGATGGGAATACTGGACTGCTAGAGACACATGATGAGGGATACTGGGAGCTGAATCTGTATTGTATGGGGGCCTGTATGGATGGTATGGCTGTCAGTAAGATATAGAATAGTCTATATTGTGTGACAGTTTTTAGGATGAAGTGTGAATTGTATAGCGGAGACTAGGGTGTTGTCTGGTTACAAAATTGTGTTTTATGATGCTTACATGAATACTACAATCTATGAACTTAAAGACCGTGTTCACAAAAAAGTGTAGAATCTACGTGCGAGTTTTTACTATCAGTTAAACTGCGCATGCCCAGAACCCAAATATACACACGGAAACCATGTTCGACTAACAGAGTTAGGACTGATTCA
Organism: Limnodynastes dumerilii; assembly: GCA_011038615.1. Classification (NCBI taxonomy): domain Eukaryota; kingdom Metazoa; phylum Chordata; class Amphibia; order Anura; family Limnodynastidae; genus Limnodynastes; species Limnodynastes dumerilii. Next base: position 39,005 of record WWET01006867.1, on the reverse strand, counting down.
CAGGCAGGAGTGCCTTGTGTAAACTAACATTCGCACAGGAAAAGTTAAGGTTGCCCTCGACCACTTGTAAGTTGAAGCACATATTGTTTGCTGTGAGGCCATGCATCTTCTCTTACTTAGTTCAGGCCACACCTGCTGCGTGTTTATAATTATTGGATGTATGTTTTTAAATGAAACAAATAAAGGCTTGTTTATTTTATCTTATGCTGATTTTACATTTTTTGCAAGACTAACATTGTAAAGATGCCATCATTTGCTTAAAGTTTGTGAATGTTTTTTTATTTCATTTAAATTTTGTGAACAAACACCATTACATTTACTTATATTTAACTATGTTGATTGTTTGTGTTTTTTAAATTTTTAAAATGCTTAATTTTAAAATGTTTTCTGAAAGTCTCTATATGTAGTGGATCATTGTATTTCTAACTTCATGCAGTATGCGTTTATAAGTATTGTAAAGTATGTCATGATTATTCTTATTTCAAGTTGTATTTTTACATATGTTAATGAGAATACGAGCTGTTCTATAAAAAAAAAAAAGCGTTACTTTTCCAAACCCTAATTAGTGCGTTTAGTTACGTATCTTTGAATCATAAGTCATTTTAAACACCAAAACACATGACCGTTTCACTGCTAATAAAGTCTGCACGTGCCTAATTATGCGCAGGAAAAACTTACATCCTATCGTTGCCCTCCAGACACAGGGGGAGTCGATAATCAGGTTCTCTCTTTTCTCTGAATCGTTATTGTGGATTTTTCATGCGCGTATATTTAGGTAAGTTCACAATTTTACTCTTAGGTATTAATCAGGTCCATAATGTTAAATTGTTAAACAGGTGGGCGCAAATTTTGCAGGGGTTCTCCGAACAGCCTAGCATTGGCCCTGCTCCTAAGTGTTCCTCTTGTGGTGGGATTATCCCAATTTGTGGTCTTAAAAAGGGGCAGACCGTATAAGAAAATAGGTGAAGTTTTGACCAAATATACCCATTTGTTTGGAATTGTGAAAAGTGGATCTGGCATATATTGTCCTGGTTTCAGGATTTTTAATGTTGGTAAATATGCTATAGGTTCTGTTAAAATGCTACTTTCTGGGTTACTCTGTTACAGTTTTCTTTCCGAACTCCAGACAGTTGGTATTTGCAAATATAATTCTAGTGACTCTGGGTGGCTGATAAGGCACTGTGCTATAATTCTGAATTTGCTATTGTCATTATCCTCCAGGAATTTGGTAACTGTATGGTCCATGCAGTTGCTAACTGCAGACAATGGGGTAGATCCAGAACTCCGCTTGTAATCAGTTTCCTAGCGTAGCGTATTTACGCGAGCGTACCTTCTAAGCACTCCCCTAGGCACTCCCCTTGCATGTACGTACTTTGGTCGCTTTACGCTTTCCAAACCCTACCTTCAATTTGGCAGCGTAACCGTTCACATCCGCACACGTACGTATAGCCTGCGCGTAGTTACGCTGCTAAGCACGCCCATACCGTACGGTTTAAATGCAATCCCCCTCCTACACTGCGTAATTGCATCATACTTACGGCTATCGTAATATAGACACGCCCCCTCAAACGTTTTTACGCTACAGTTACATGAAAGGCCTTTACGCTCAGAGTTACGTTGCGTTACGTGGTGTAACATCTGCCGCGCGCATGCTCAGTACTTGCAAAAAAGCGTTTACGCCTCCACCAGGCGTAAATACGCCGGAAAGCGTTGTTCTGGATCTGCCCTAATGTACCAGTATCTGCCACAGCTAATAATTTCAAATCCAACACTATATCCTGGTTAAAATTAATTGGTTAATAGCCTAACTGTGCATTTGTGATTGGTAGAGCTGGTGTGAGGCCTATAAAACAAACTCTACCTCCTATCCAAAACTATTGAATCGGGGAACAATTTATTTTACAGAAAATATATGGTTATCAGTACAGAAAATCATTGCATTTCTTCTTCTACTATTAAGTACACTGTACACTACTTCCTTTTGCTAAATCTTTCTTAGCATATGACTTCTTGGGTGCTAGTTAGAAGTGTTTTCCTCTCCCACCATAATATTTCTGTGTGAGAAAGAGATGATAAGGAAATCTGTAAAGCTAATGTAAAATGATATTACATTATATCAATAACATGCACGTCAGAGTTTACAGCACAATAAAACTTAAAGAAATCTACCAACATTTCATAGAGTAAGCTAAACTATAATCTCAAAAGTTACAATCCTAGCAGATATATGTAAGTTGCTTGAAATGTTGTTTCTGTGTCTTATCTTACTCTCTCAGACTGCTTCCAGCCCTATTATACCTAAATATCAGTGTGCACACTGAGATTTAAGGACAGAACTGAGTAGTAATACTGGACCATATTCAGAGTTAATAACGTTAGCCAACTTACACATGGGGCCGGATTTACTCGATTTAGTGTAACTTGCCAAAGATTGCATGCAAATCAGCAGAAAGTCTCCAGAGATAAAGGTTATTGAAACTCGCCGTAGTATAAATCGCTACCGTGAGTTTCAAAAGGCAGAGCATACAAATTGCTGTATTTACTATACAGCGATTTGTAAAATCGCTATAAACTCGCCTCTTATTCTGGCGACAAAATATATGTGGGTGTGAGTGTTGATTTCCTAGAAATCGGCACTTAATTTGTTTTTAAAAGAAAAACACTTTACAAAAAAAAAGAAAAAACCCTTAAAAATAATTAAAACCCCTGCCGCGGCATGCTATTAACCCTTAGCATGCTGCGGCATATAGTACTAGAAGGCACAGCATGCCCATGTATTACAGGGCATGCTGTGCCTTTTAGCACCATAAGTGGCAGCATGCCAAGGATTTATGGCATGCTGCCACATACACTATGTGCCCCGTGTCTGTTATAAATCCTATAGTGCCTGTTAGGTTTAAAATACACACACTGCCCCGTTCCATAGAAATAATACACACTGCCCCGTTCCATAGAAATAATACACACTGCCCCGTTACATAGTTAAAATACATAGTGCCCCTTTCCATAGTTAAAAAACATAGTGCCTGGTTCAATATTTAAAACACATGCTGCCCCAGAAATACCAAATGAGCAGGGCTGCTTATCAAGCAGGTTAAAGGTAAGACTATAAGGGCCTCATTCATTAAGGGCGATTTGGGATAAATCACCCCAAATCGCGTGGTTGGAGCTAAAAAAAAACCACGCAGATCAGTATTCATTAAGCTCAAAATCGCGTGATTTGAGTGTGATAAAAAATCGTCATGGCAAACATTGCTGGACAGAAATCGTCCAGATGTTTGCCATGTAAAAGATAGAAGAAAAAAAAATCACCCTATTTACTAAAGGCGATCAGAAACAGTAGAGGACCAATGTACCTGACGTTATCTCTTATATAAAACACTGCCCCTAGCGACCAAATGGTCATTAGGAGCAGCATCGCAGCAGAGAAGGAGGTCTCCTCTACGTGGCAACTGGAGAAGACCTCCTGAGAACCGGACCAGATACTCCAATCAAGCGGAACACAGACTGCAATCCAGAGAAGAAAATTCTGCACATCCAGCAGTGCTACCCCAGAGAGATGTCAGCAAACAGTGAGTGCCCCAAACTTTTATTATTTTACACAAGACACACTGCACACATTACACTTAGAATAGGAGAGATGACCACCGGAGGTAAGTGCACACAGTAGGGAACATTGTTACGGAATATATATTTTTTACATGCATACACAGTGTAAGGGGTTAATGTATGTTTATTGCTGAATGTATTTTTTTTTTTTAACGCACACTACACGCAGCCACGCATGGTTAGAAGCCTAACCATGCTGCCGCTGATATTATTACAAAGCTAAGCAATGCTGAGCCTTGTAGTTCTATCAGTACAGCATGGCTAAGGCTTTTAGCCATGCAGCACTTAGTTTTTTTTTCTAACTCACGCGACTTGCTGCGATTTCTTAAAGGGCTAATCGCGGTGGTTTTCTATTGAAAATCACTGCGATTTAGCCCTTTACAAATCACACTACATCGCTTGAGATTGAAAAAATTGTGGCAAAATCGATTCTAAATGTATCGGATGATTTAAAAAAAAAATTGCGGCTATATCGCCGCGATGTGCTGCAATTTAAAATCACAGCTAAAAATCGCCCTTAATGAATGAAGCCCTAAGACCTTATCCAAGCAGATTGATCTTCTTGTAACTACAAATGCAAATATTAAGAATTTTAATGTTTGCAAGAGAAAAATTGACGCAGATTAAAATGAAGGATGCTGCCAAAAGTAGAAACAGAAGGAAAAAAAACCTACAAAGGAAAACAAGATGAACTTAAAGGTAATGTTAGGTTATGTAGTGTTTGACTGCACCATTTGACACATCTTTTCCATGGAAGAAGACCCAAGAGGACTCCACTTTTGAAAGAACAACATAAAATGACAGACCAGAGTTTGCTAAACTGTATATTGACATGCCACAATGGGCCTGATCCAGAGGAACGGCCGCCCGGGGAATTACAGCCAGCTCGGCCGTAATTCCCGTTTTGAAGGTTGTACACACACACACACACATATATATATATATATATATATATATATATATATATATATATATATATATATATATATATATATATATATATATATATATATATATATATATATATATATATATATATATATATATATATATATATATATATATATATATATATATATATATATATATATATATATATATATATATATATATATATATATATATATATATATATATATATATATATATATATATATATATATATATATATAGTGCACAAAACAAGCGGCACTCCCAGGGTTTGAAAAAATGCAGTAAACACAGGAATCAAGTCCAACGTTTCGGTTTATTAACCTTCTTCAGGGACAGAATGTGACAAATAATGTACATAAGTGAACATATAAATAGCCAACTGGCTAATACATCACTCACCCCTCCACCAAACAGCGTGTCCTAGCTGGAACGCGCCAAAATCGTGGACCACCCCGTTATCGGGCATATCCACGTCACGAGAATGGCGCCACCGTTGTAGAGTCCGTGTACCCCAAAAAGTACCCTCGTAGATCAGTACGTAATTAACCGCTAAAAACCGCTAAAACTGCGAAAAATAGCACAAAGGCGAATGTTAGTTCAAACTTACGCAACAGAGTTTACTCAACAGAATCAGGTTAACAGCAAGGTACAACAACACAGTATTCACGCAGCGCAGCCGACCAGGAAGGCAAAGACGATCAGTCCAGACGTCTTCTCAGGAAAGATGAGAGTGAGTGTCCCAAAACAAAGTCCTTTTATGTCCATACATCAAAGGGGTAGCCGATCTTCTGCTTGATTGGAGGGATCTCAATCCTCTTGGTGGTTCCTAGGTCATCATTGGTCCTGGGGTCTTCCATTGTTCCTCCTTGGAGGGTCATCTGCATATCCTTCATTCATACACATTTTACACTCTAATCTAGCATAGCGCATAACTACTGCCGCAAACATGCGGTCTTATAAGCGTCTAGCTAACATTATGGGTTATGATTTAAGCTACCCTATGAATATAAACAATACATATAAAGTCCATTCAGAAGCTGTTTGGCGATTTTCTCCTATTTACTCCGTCTGTAGAGATAAAGCACTGTTTTAATAAATGGGAACATTTTAGTACATTTTATATTAACAAACCCTGTGTGTTTATTTGCGTGTAAATGTATGTCTTATTACTTTAATATCGAATTTAACAAAGCCCGCGAAAGTGTGTACGAGCATGGAAATGCACGCACACGTGCGTACGCGTTACCGATTTCCCGCACTTTTGCGGTTCTTTGTCTCTAACTATATAGCGATTAATATGCGAATATTCGCAAATATGCTTTAATATTTTTCTGTTTCCACACTTATTGTACAATGTAGGATATTCAGTGACATCGTTCCGTACCAAGAGGTCTCGGAGATTTTTGCGTCTACGGAAACTTGGCATGAGATGTACCTTAGACAAGATTTTTAGTTCAGGATCCGTTTGGACTATAGGCCAAGCTTGTTGGACCTTCTTGACTGTAGTCGGGCTGTGGACATCAAAAGTTTGTACCCACGGGATCGAAGATGTTTTAGTTTTGGGTCTACTCAATAACACTTGAGATCTAGGGATCCTCCTGACTTTCTCCTTTTGTTGGAGGAGTGAACGATAATCATAGCCTCTAGCTCTGAATTCATTAACCACAACATCCATCTCTGCCTCCCACTGTTTCGGTTCACTGTTGATTCTGTGTACGCCGAGCATTTGTGAGATGGGTAAACCCTTCTTCAGAGCTGGGGGGTGATGTGAGGTGGCATACAAGAGGTTATTTCTATCCGTAGGTTTAAGGAACACTCTCGTGGTAATGACATCTTCCTTGATTTCAATACAGACGTCAAGATAGTGTATGAGAGAAGGATGTATGGTAGATGTAAAGCGGATGGTACCCGGTATGTTGTTGAGATCATTGATGAGCTGTATGAGTATATCTTCAGGACCCCTCCAGATGAGAAACAGATCATCTATAAAGCAGCAAAAGAACAGGCAATGTTCTTGGAATCTGCTGTCGGTGTTCAGATGCTCAGACTCATAGTTGGTCATGAAGGAGTTTGCTAGCGACGGGGCTACATTTGAGCCTATCGCGCATCCAGATTGCTGGACATAGTATGAACCATTAAAAAAGAAGTAGTTCCTGGTCAGTGTTAATTCCAGCAAGTGGAGTATTAGCTCAGGAGATGGTCCCGTGTATTCAGCAGATCCCATGATCAATTTATGTACCACTGCAAGGCCCAAAGAGTAGGGGATGGATGTGTACAAACTTACAACATCGACGGTGGCCAATATGCATCCAGGTGGTAGGGGGTTAAAGTTGGCTATTTTAAGTAGAAAATCATTTGTGTCTTTAAGATAAGACCTACCCAATTGGACCAAGGGTTGGAGAATAGAATCCAACCATACAGCAACATTTTGAAATAACGAACCCCGGGCTGAGATGATCGGACGCCCGGG
>WWET01006867.1:9575-31395 GCA_011038615.1 Limnodynastes dumerilii | reverse complement strand
CGCTGAAAACACCGGCTTTTTTTTTTCTTTCTTTTTTTTTCTTTTTTTTACAAGCCGGCAGCTATTTAAATAGCCGGCTTTTCAGCGCAGTGTGAACGGGTGACGCCGGCTTTTAAAAAAGCCTAAGACCCGGCTAAAGAGACCCGGCTTCACCGTTCACATTGCCAGAAAAAGCCGGGGATTTCATGAAAGAATTTCATTTCATGAAAACCCCGGCTTTTTCATGGTAATCTGAACGGGATATGAGAGAGACTTAAATAAGCCAGGTGGAGAGGGAATCAGGCAATCAGATTCACCGTTCACATTGCCAGAAAAAGCCGGGGTTTTCATGAAAGCCGGCAATTTCATGAAAACCCCGGCTTTTTCATGGTAATCTGAACGGGATATGAGAGAGACTTAAATAAGCCAGGTGGAGAGGGAATCAGGCAAGGCAATCAGCAGCACCTGAGAGGCAAAGCCTGCAGCAGAGAGAGAAAACCAGGAAGTGCTGAACTAAGGAAAGCATATGACAGGCAGAATGTAAACAAAAGCAAATGTGTAGTGAACAGGGAACTGAAGGAATCGTGACAATATCATTCCCAGACCCCTTATTATATACTGTTTATATTATAGTATGTGTCTATCCTAGACCCATAATATAGCTAATTATATTATAGTATGTGCCATTCCCAGACCCATAATATATCCCATAATTTTATAATTAGTGCCAGCCCCAGACCCATAATAAATCCCCTTATATTATAGTATGTGCCAATCCCAGACCCATCAGTTTTCCAGATCTGTGGTGGGATTCCTCGTACTTACTTGTGAAGCCAAGCCCCTTTCTAAAAACAAATATCATGAATCCACGCCCATATACTGGGCCCTGGGAAGCCACGCCCCTTTTAGAATTTTCCAAATTTTTTTTCCATTTTTTTCATTATTTTAAAAATATTCATTGTGGGGAGGGTGAGTTTATAGGCGACCAGAAACCCCATCCTGAGTAAGCCAATGCCCTTCACTCTTAAAAGATAATGTCAGCACTTGGCAGCTTAAACGGCGCTTTGCACAGTCTTTGGGCCAGCTGCAGGTTTGGAAAAGTGGAGATGTTGCCCATAGAAACCAGATTCTACCTCTCATTTTCCTATGACATGCTGGAGAATGTCAGCTAGAATCTGATTGGTTGCTATGGGCAACATCTCCACTTTTCTAAACCCGCAGTTTAGTAAATCTGGCCATATGAGTGCTGAATGTTGTTTAAAAATATCTTTCCAGCCAATGAGAGGCTAGCGCTGTCCTCTGCACATGGTGCAATTCTGGCAACTGCATGCGGTGAATGGAGGAGGCGTTGGTCTTGCTCTGGAGCTCAGGTTTCTCTAGTTCTGCCTTGTCATATTTATTTATTAAAAGATTAATGCAAAGATTGTGTCATTGGACCCGATTCCCACTTTAGAATGAATTCAGGAACGCATGTGGATATTTTTCTTTACTGTGAATCACACGTGGGTCATTCTCAAAGTTAATCAATAATCACTCATTAGCCCCTAAACACAATTTTTGTTTTAATACACAAAATTCTATTTGTATTAATATCTAAACTATTATATAAGTATTAAATGAATGTTGCAATTGTTTGTGTTTAAATGAACTTGTCTCATTGTTTGTTTAATCCTTAATGTGCTGTGCAACAATGTTTTTCTGGTTTATTGTTTGTGAATAAGTTTGTTTGGTATATTTGTTTTTTTTTGTTGTTTTTTTATTATTTTTTGGGCAGTTGTATTTTATTTTTACTAATGATTTTTTTTAACATTAAAAGTTCTTTGCTAATGAAATCTATTTATTTAAAAACAATTAAAAAAAATAAGATTTCAAAAATAAAAAATGATACTTATATAATGTAAGCAAACATGTTTGATTAAATGTACAGCATCATTAAACATTATAAACATTAATGCATAGGCTAGCTAATGCCTATAGAGGGCATTCCTATCTTTTTTCATGCGTATGTTGGTTTCCGCAAAAACCTTCTTAACTGTGAATCATTCCTAAGTGGCCAGGAACACCCATACTGTACATTAGTAGCTCAAGTCCTACTCATTTGCATTAAGAGTCTTGCCCCTCTAGCTACACATGCAGATGTCATAAGCAGCAAACGTTTGAGGACTTGCTCACACAACATTTATAATGCACACCCCCTTAACAAAATAACTGACACAGAGCTTTAACATAGGGGACATAGTTTATTAATTGGTGGCCAATTGTAATTTTTGACTATATATTTTTGCAAAGATCTTGCAGGTGGTCCAATAGCAGTTGAGGTCAGTGGGATGTATACGCATATCAGGACAAGCACTCCTTGTCCTCAGCACCTCTCGATTGATCACTCACTTAGATCATGCAACCTAATCACGAAAGCACACCACCAGCACCCGAGGATGGTCAACCCAGGCCCAACCGATAGGCTAATGCCCAAGTGTATTAGCTTGAATGGGTTGTAAACCAAGTTAATTAGTATTTCCCGTTCCTCGAACGCGCAGAATGACATAGCTGACCCCAACTGCTACTGCGCACTATGCCCCGTCTGAAAAGGAAGAAACAAGTTAGCAACTCTTAACCTTAAACTCTAAGGGAGGGAGGGAAAATTCCTAAGCGAATGTCCACCCTTATCCAGACAAGCTTAAATAACCTTCCCCCAAACTTTCCCCCTAAACCCCAACCACCAATCATCTCCTACTAATATATAACAATCCCCATCATACCACAACATAGACACCCAATAAAACCAGATTCCTGTTGCTAAGCAACCACCCATCCTGCTGCTTATATCTCATCAGGCCTAACCGGCCTTCAGATAATCTTCCATTCTGAAGCCTGAATCATTCAGTAGCTGTTCTTATTTGGCCATGGTTTTGGTGTGTAGTTTTGAGTTCTGGGCATGTTCAGTGTAACTGAACAGAGATTCTATTCTTTCTTAGTTGTGAAGCAGGTTCATAATTTTCAATAAAAATGGACCAGATTCAGATCTCCACAGAGATTATGCAGAGAGATCTGTAACTAGGTACTGAAGAGAGGAGTGCACGCCCCTGGCACTTCACTCTTCTGGCAGGGTTTAGGAATGTGGATTTTAAGTTCTAGCTCCTTCTACTAAAGTTCTTAAGACACGTAACAACTGGCGAACACCTGCGCTAGTGTAACAGGTCTAATGGACTTATTCAACTGACTTGTGTAAGTCCCCTTACATACTTGTTTCTAAATCAGGGCCAATTTCTCCACTGATCTCTCTAGGGGAAGTGCCACATCCTGGTCCTGTACATAAATGATTTGTGAATGTGAATTAAGTAATACTTGTAAAGGAATCATAAAATTATATTTTACCACTGCCATAAGCAGGGAACAAAGCTATTTCTGTAAGGTGCTGTATGGGATAGGTGCATGTTAGCCGCATTGTCCCAGAGTAATAAACCAGATCCAGACCTTGGACCGGATCCTGACCTCCGTGAGTTTAGGTGACGTACACTGCCATAAGGCAGCCTTAAGTCACACGTGCGGATCAGCGGTCTGCACAACCATTGATCCGCACGTCACCTCTAACCCCCCCCCCCCCCCCCCCCCCCCATCCCTCCCCCAGAACTCCTCTAATGTATCATTTAAATGCTCCCCTGCCCACCTTATGGAGCTTAGGCGGGCAGAGAGGATACAGATCTCTAGCCTAAGTTGTATATGTCTATAGATCAATTGCAGAACATCTGGCATGGGCATTGTAAGTAAAGCGGCCAAATTCTGTATGTAGAGGGCGGAATCCGGTTGTTGTGTGGGGATATGGATACAGTCCCTTGTAATTTTGATGCAATCGAATTTCCAAGCAAAAGATTTACACAGATTGGTAAGGACCGGGCTGCAGGTCTAGGTCAGTACATATTAATAGAAAATGCAATACAACCTCTTCTTCACTTACATTGCCTCTCTTGCTCTTTGTACTGCAGTGTTTCCATCCATCTCATTACCATACACACACACACACACACACACACACGCGCACGCACGCACGCACGCACGCACACACGCACACGCAGTAGGGTTAATTTATTCAGCAGACAATTAAAATACCAGCATGTTTTTGGAGTTTGGGAGGAAACCGGAGCACCCGTAGGAATCCCACACAGACACAAAGAGAATGGGAGCCCTGCTGTCCTCTGATTCACCATCACACAGGCAGAGAAATAGTGGTGATATAACTATATCTTTATTTTGGTTGAAAAGTTAACAGTCTTCAAATGGCAGGATGAATAAAAGAATAAAGATAAGTCCCAAACACACCAGGAAATGTTTTAAGTCCAAATTGTCAATGTCCCCAGGAACAATGTAATCCTCGCTCCTCTGAGTGTCTATCTGATGGAGAGGTCTTGGTTACAGATGTACAGCGTAAATTGCCCAAATCTCTTGCGGCCAGAATATTCAGATGCAGCAGGCAGGCCCTGGTTGGAGGCAGCTAACCCCAGAACCAATTCCACAGTTCAAATTTAAAACAATGAAAAAATACATTTACATTACATAAATGCAATATAACAGAATTACTTGACTTTAAGTTACAATCTCAGTAACTATTTTATGCAGTATGTACTAGCAATTGATCATTTAACAAAACCAAATAGGTTTCAGTTACTCATCTGATGATGTATCCTGATACTACTTCACATATATGCATAGAGAATATCAGGCACTGTGGCGCTCTAAAACTGCAGCCCACCGAAAAATCTAAGAGGGTCCTACACCCTCTAGGAAACAAGAGGAAATAATATATAAAAAGAGATCTCAGTGGGCGCTGTATATTCCTAAATAAATAAATTAAAAATTAAAAGGTAATAGTGCAATCAGGTGTGAACTCTAAAATACACTTGGGGACTGTCCGTTTCAAGTCAAACAAGTCTCTTTATATCCAATGAATGGAGCGAACGGAGTCTAGAAGATCCTTATTCTCAGCATGTGTGCATATGTGGAAAACCAAAAACAGAAACAGGGAACATGCATCAATAAAATGTATAAAACAATTTATTAAATATCCTAAAAAATTATTATATTCATAGAAAAAAGTTAAAGATGATAAGAATGTACACAATAACAAAAGCACGTTATCCAAACATAAAAACTGTGAAACCTTCAGAGGATCCTATTAAAAGGTATCCCCTCCGGAATAGAGCCACCCCCCAGCAAAGTACACTCCTACCCCAGATCAGTCCTCCGCTGGAAAGTGTGTAGTCGTCGCTGTGCTGCAAGAGACGCTTGAAGGGCCCTTAAACGTCGGAATGGAGAAGGCAGGACACGGACGGAATGGAGTGGAGATCCAGAGCAGAGAGGAGACGCTGGGAAGATTCGGCTGGTTACCTCACATGAGGTAATGAGTTATGAGTTCCGCGGGGGGATGCGGTGCATCCCGGCGCCAGACTGAATAGGCGCTCATCCCCTCCGCTCCAGCACTCTGCTATCAGCCGCTGTGGATGTTACACGGAGCAGCTGATAGCAAACTCTATTTCAGCTGCCGGGGTTGGCTATCAGCTGTTCTGTGCTCTGCCCGGCAGCTGATAGCAAGAACTTCCTACATGCAAATGACGCTGATGTGACATTAGGTCACAGCAGCGTCAGGAGAAAGCAGAGGGAGCGCGCGCCATGGAACAAGGGGAAACAGCTGAGGTAAGTGACAGAAACCTATGAGGAATATATGGAGGCTGGAGAGAGATGAATGGAGATTACTGGGGAGGAGGCTGAAGTGACATGATGGGGATTACTGGGGAGACTGAAGTGACATGATGGGGATTACTGGGGAGGCTGAAGTGACGTGATGGGGATACTGGAGAGGCTGAAGTGACGTGATGGGGATACTGGGGAGGCTTAAGTTACATGATGGGGATACTGGGGAGGAAGCTGAAGTGACATGATGGGGATACTGGAGAGGCTGAAGTGATGTGATGGGGATACTGGGAAGGAGTCTGAATTGACATGATGGGGATACTGGGGAGGAGGCTGAAGTGACATGATAGGGACACATGGGAGGCTAAACTGACATAATGTGGATACTGGGGGGGCTAAAGTGACATGATGGGGATTACTGGGGAGGCTGAAGTGACATGATGGGGTTCCTGGGGAGGCTAAAGTGACATGATGGGGATACTGGGAGCTGGAGACACATGAATGGGGAATACTGGGAGCTGCAGTCACAAGAATGGGGAATATTGGGAGCTGCAGACACATGAGTGGGGAATATTGGGAGCCGGAGACACATAATGGGGATACTGGGGAGGCTGGAGTCAAATTAATGTGGAATATAGGGAGGATGGAGAGACATGATGGGAAATATTGGGGAGGCTGGAGACACAAGAATGTTGAATTTATTGCATAGTGGTGAGGATGCAGTTTGTATTGTATGGTGTCCTGTATGGTATAGTGGTCACTAGGATAATGTCTGTATGGTTTGGCTGTCACTAAGATATATAGTCTGTATTGTGTGGCAGCTTTTAGGATGAATTAGGATACTGGACCGTATGCAGACTCTCGGACGTATAACATCTTAAAGACCGCATAAACACAATCTACATAAGGTAAAGATACGTAGAACATGTTAAATATTTACTGCGCATGCAGTAAAAAACGCAAAGATCCGGACATATATGTTATACGTCCAAGAGTCTGCATACGGTCCACTGTCTGTATTGTATAGTAGTGACTATGATTTGCTTTCTTTTATTGTGGTTACAAGATTATGTTTTATGAGGATTACATGGAGACTATACTCTATTAACTATAATATTACATAGTTAATAAGGAGGGTGCAAATTTATAGTTTGCAGGGAGGCGCCGAACACCCTAGCACCGGCCCTGGCTGCTAGTGCAGCCTGTGATGTTTTTATAACTGATTGGTGACTTTTTTACTGACCTGCTACAGAAGGTTGTAGAGAGCACACACAGACATGTCAGCTTTCGAGACTTTCTGGTTTATAATGAAAGTCTCCATAACATTCCACCACTATTGCTGTTCTGCTACTCCCTGCAGAGTCCTCTACTGTATCCTCTACAGCTACACCCTTTCTTAAATGCAGTGCTACATTCAATTATGGTATAAGGTTAGCAACAAAATAATATGTGGATTTTGTTAGTACGTTCAGGCTGTTACACTAGTAACCAATAAGATGGACAAGGTTATATGTGTTTTATTGACTTTAATGACTACATTAATATCAGTGTATCTGTATCATTATTTTATTTGTATCAGATATTTATAGACTGGATTATTGTTTTAATATTTTATCTGTTTTGCTTACTGGGTAATTAAAATACTATGAGAATTGAAGTATATGTTGGTAAAAAAAAAAACAACAACATTTTTTTCTGCAGGTCAAACAACATGTGAAAATGCATCAATATATGACACAATGTCTGTACAGGCAAAAAATCAGCTCTGCTCCACTGTATATATTGATGATGAGTAAAGGTTACCTGGAGTACCAACTGAACAGCTACTCATAGTAGAACTAGGCTAACTGCCAAGAAGCCTTCACAAGAAGAACAGCATGTGTAGAAGATTATTCAACCTGTATAACAACAAATGGATGCTAGGTCACATTATAACATTATTATCACACTATCTCTAAGGAAATTATTAGAACAAAATGTGAGGGGTTAAAATTAAAGTAAGCCATTTTTGTGGTAATAACTCATATATAATTGACTTAAATGATCTGTGATTAACAACATGTAAGAATCTTGAGTACTAAATAGCTTTTAGTGTGTGGTGACATACAATTATCCAATACTAAAATAGAGTTGCAGTGGAGGGGTGTCGTGATCACTGTACTTTTTCTGTGCACTTTATATCTTTTGTTTACCTTTGTTGATCACATGACCTTCTTTCTTTCTGTTCCCAGCACTTCTTGGTTTTTACTGTTTGCTTCAGGCATTAGTGCACATGTGTGGCTCATTCTCTTGCTGCAGCTCACTCATCAGCTGCTTTATTTAAGTCTGTCTCTGACATCCCCATGCTGTCAGAGCAACAGGTGAACTAACCTGCTGATTTTGAATCCTCGAGTCCTCTCATATGTTCTGGCTCCCTGGTTCCAAGTCCGGTTTCTAGTCCTTGGGTCCTGCTATCTGGTCCTCGGCTACTGTGTTCCATTGTTTCCTCAACTTCCATCCAGTCTCTGTAGCCACTCCTGCGCTACCTCCAGCTACCCTCGGATCCTGTTCACAATCTTGGTGTTTGTACACTTGTTCAGAGGGCCGCAACCTGCCGCTTGCCTGCAGCCAAGACCATCCCCACTATCAGGGGCTCTGGTGAACACCAGGCCTGCGGTTAGACTCCGTACCTCTGGTCTGGTATGGTCCATTTATGGACCGGTGCAGAGTCCAATGCATGACAAGGGGCAGCAATACTAGTCCATCTACTATTCGCTAAAATATTTATAATAAAGTCACATTTAGCATTTTAGTTTGAATTGTTTGTAAAAAAAAAAATTATTACTGCAAATATACAGTGGCTATAAATTGCATAGGTACATTTAACTTGGCTACAGTAAAATTTGAAGGAAGATGACATATTCTTGTACCATTATAAAAAGCAAACACATTCATCCATCCATCCGGCTGACTGCTTAAATAGTTTTGGAGGGGGTGGGGGAGCATTTAGTAATAGTGCCTATATATCAAAGGGCAGTATTCAACACAACATTTTAGTAGACGGAGCTCCTTAGAAAGTTCCTGCCCCGCTGCCCTCCCCTTCCATTACCCTAAACCTCCCTTCCCCGCTCTTATGACTTTCTCCCAATTTAACCCTGAGTCTCCCCTTCTAGGCTCTATCCCCTCCACACAGCCTAACCCTAAGTCTAGCATCTAACCCCTCTCAACAGCCTACCTCTAAGACTACCTAATTAAACTATATTCTCTCCCCTGTACTGCAATGTCTGGTTGTCGGAGCCTCGGTAAGCGCCAGGTCAGGCGGCAGGTCTTTAGTGATTTTTGTAATGCGGCCATATTAAAAAATACACATGTATGTCAAAAATGGCGGTTTGCAGCGATGCATGCAACCCATGTCACAGCTACAGAAAAAGAGGCATCGGGATGGTGTATATAATAAGTCAGTAATGTGGGTATAGATCTGCTGAGCTTAGTCCAAGATTTCTGCAAGCAAGTGCTAAGTACTGACGTTTTAATACATCTTTACTATACTTTCATCAGGGTGAACATGATAAGCACAAAATACAAACTTATATACATGACTAGAAACCAGTTACCCCCTCCAAAACATCCCCTCGGCCCCAAGCCATAGCATGCCCGCCGAGTCCCGCAGGGGGAAGACTGAACTGTCAATACAATAAATAAGGTCCCCGCATTGCTGACAGCATGTAAGTGTACAGTGGGAATTATGCCATAGAATATCCACAAAGCGCACTGGGACAGTACCAGATAAAAAGCATGTTGATAAAGGGACAAATGTAGAAAATAAGAAATAGATTTAGAAGGTACACTATGAGAGTACTATAAAGACCTCAGATGAAAAATTTATATACACTGAAAATTGTACCAAGTTATGTCCACAGAATGCCCTGAACCAGAACCAGATTTACAATGCATGTTCATTAAGGTGCATGAACAACAAATACATTCAGAATGTACACAATGAGGGAACTATGAGGACCTAAAAGAGAATATATAAGGATACAGGAGTAGAAATATACCAGAGATTATAGACAAATCACAAAAAACAAGATAGACTGCACATCTCATTAAGTCCAAAAGGTGATATGGTTCTCAATTCATGGATCCATTTTCCTTCCAGCCTGAATACCAACTGATCTCTGTTGCCACCTTTTAGAAGTGGAGGGATGTGATCTATGATCTTGTACCCTAGAGTTGCCAGGCTGTGATTTTGAGATACAATGTGTTGGGTTACCGGTTTATCTCCAATCACTCCCCTTATTGCTGAGCGGTGAAGCGCCATACACTCTTTGAATTGGTGTTCCCGACATATTCTAGTCTCCTTCTTAAAAAGGAAAATATGAACGTTCTTTCCAATCTCAATGTCTCGGCCACAGAGTACTGCACCAAAGCATCCCTCACATAACAACTAAGAATTAAGAGCAGAGGGCTGGGTCATTCCATTTGCAATCCACAGCCCATCTGCAAAACTCGGTACAATAGTCTTTGGCAGTACGGCGACCTTGACACAGGGAATGAAGCTTGGCTTCTGTGGTGGCTGAACAATCAGGATCATAGCAAACCCAATGCCTTTAAAATGTTACCCACAGACTAGGGAGATGGATCTTTGGAAGACAGACCAAATTCCCAGCTTTGGCAGCGTCTCTACAGCAGGGAGATTGCTTCTCATTTCCTGACGTGGTAGGGCGGATTAAAAAAATAACCTACAGCTTTTCTTAAGTTAAAAACTGCCTACATTCACCTAAAAAGCGATCTGGATGCTTAACTTTAATATCAGAAACATGGGCAACCCACGGCAGTGGGGGGAGCAGGGACCTGGGGTAAACAGAGAGCAGTGATCACTTCATCCTGGCAGTTAACTTTACTTGAGAGGGCTTGAAACATCTGACCCAGGGTGGACACTTGGGTGATGAGAGCATTTATGGCCTCAGTGGTAGAGTATTCCATGAGATCTATGTATTGGCTGGTTATAATGTTAGGAAACCACTCACCAGGGTGTGAAGTCTAGACTAGACAAGACAAGGGACCCAGTGAGCAGACAAACAAACACCGCGTTGGACAGTGGATGAACTAGGGCACACACTCGCAGATATACGCTGCATGCACTCATAGAAAACAAGAGAAGTCAGGGAGCTGGAACACAGGAGCAAACACAAGAGGAGTAAAGAGCAATCAGCGGGAGGGCAGGAAGAATGAAGGAAGTTAGAACACTGGAGAACTAAGGGTTAACAAGGAAAGGGCACTCAGGAATCAAACTGACTAGAACTGGAAGGGCACAGAACTGAGACAGCAAGACAGGCAGGGTAGCAGAAGCTACAACCAGCAACCCTTGCATTAGAAAGCCAGCTATTTAAAGACCCAGCCTCCAATCAGCACCTGCCTTTAGACACACCTCCAGACTGATTGAAGTATGCACTGATTGCAGGTCAGCTGGAGGCAGCTACACAGAGCAGCCCAGGAAGTAAACAGTCACACACTGCTTTGATTAGACTGACAACGTATAACAGGATTACTAACGTTCCCAATGGACAGTTGTGTCATATTAGACGCAACTGTGCTACTGCTGAACTTTTTGAAAAACAGGCACAAAATGTAATATAAGCTTTAAGGGAAAAATCATACTCTGATGCTTTAACTGAAGAAGCCTATTTAGACTCATTTAGACTCATTGCAGCTGGAGAGAACAGATATTCTCCACCATAAATATTCTCATAAAAATAAAAATATAAATACAGAATAATAATTTAGCATTTATATTCCGATATAATTGTGCGGCCCACCAACCTGAATTATTAATGCACTATAAGACGCTTTTGTTAGATCCGGTTTTAAAATTATGTCTTTCTCTCAAACCTCATGTTACATTCTGTAAAGCAAATAATCTGGGGAACTTTATAGCCCTCAGCTTTTTTAATCCTCCAAAGAATTTCAAGGATTCTCATCCATTTAATATGGCAAACAATTCTCTTAACCCAGATCAGTAATCTTTGGGATCCGGGATAAATGAATTTTACCTAAATTTATAGGATGTTTTAAATGTGGTTATACTAGATGCTTAACCTGTACAGTGATTTCCAATAAACCTATTACTTTCCAATATTTCACAACTAAAATAACCTATAAAAATGCTCATTAATTGTTCCAGTTCATATGTAATTTACACGCTTAATTGCACATGTGAGATCTTTAGAAACGCACTTCTGAATAATACGTTTTAGCGGATCCGCCTTGCGCATCTGCTAAAACTCTGAATCAGGTCCATTATTGTGAACAAAAACCTAAAAACAGTGTTGCAACTCATTTTACTAAATGCTGCGATTCTAATGCATCTTACCTAACAAATACTGGTATTGAATCAATCCCCTCCACCAAATGTGGAGGAGATAGATAAGAGAAGCGTATTGGATACACATTTTAGAGACGCTTAATCCTGTGGGTATAAATGAATATATTGATCTGGATTTTTAAGCTTGGAGTTGTCAGGTTTTTATACAATTTAACTGATTTCCTGATCAGAATTTTTATTTGTTTTGTTAGTGTTGTTGTTATTATTATTAGTACTATTTAGTTACTAATTCATTTTCTTCATTATAGTCTAATATAGTATATTCATTATTTTTCTAAATATAAATTTTATAATTTATTTTGGATTTCAATGTTTTTTAGATGTTTTACCATTTATATATGTAATATCTGTTATTTGTATCCTAGGGTATTCTTTTTGAATTTTAGGGTATTATTTGGTAGGGGAGTTACTATTTTTGCTTTTCATGCTCTCCCTTTAAATTTAAATCCTATATGGTTCTAATATCTTACATTTGCTTATGATGAAACATATGGACTTTGGTCATTCCCATCATATTTATGTGCTCTTGTAATTTCTACCATTTTACCATTGTATATAAGTCTTATACATTTGTATAAAGAGTACCATCTCAGCAAGTGAAATTTACTTTTACTACACATATGTATACTAATTGCTTAATCAGGGGGTATGTTACTCCCACCTTTGAAACCTAAAGCATTCCTTCTGATGAAATTGTCGGCACGGCACAGAAACACAACAAGGCTGTTTATATCATATCATCTCAGTGGACTTGCATTTACAAATGAACTCCCACTCCAACAGACCTCTCATGCCCTGGATGATACAGTAAGCTGGACTCTAGTCTGTCACAGTTTGCATGTTTATTTAATCAGTCTGCTTCTACTATATGTGGAGCTAGTGTAACACACTTCCAATATCGGCAGTGGAGCCAGCCGTATACAACTCTTTACTACTACTATTGCTGGGACCATTAGTTAATTTAGCAGGCGACGTTTCGTATCTTATAACAACTACAGGTACTTAGCCGTCTGGGTGACATTCCAGACTCAAACACTGGAGTCTGTGTAGACTATCAGGCTGTCTATTCAACTATGATTTGCTAGTAGTGGTGTTTGGTATCCCCATTCATCTAAGGTACTTAGCCGCTACTAATACATCGCATATACAGGGTGTTAATCAGAATTGGAACCATTGATTGTGCTAACAGCTACTTGAGTACACTTGATACCAGCCACAGCTTTGTTTCTCCCTACACTGTTTGACCACTTACTCAGGAGATCAGGAGTTCCTGTATTCATTTCACTATTACTATTGTCACAAATCAGTCAAAAGGATTTCAACCCTCCTAACCCAACAGTCTAACAAAGGCTGTTTATACTTTATTGGGATGTCCTATTAACATTATTACTCACTTCAGATGATATGAGCTATTCAATGTATGTTTTTAATTGTTTTATTGTGTATGCCTATTGTGTTTAATAAACTCGATTTTCATTTAGTTCACCTTGCCGAGAGTGTTATAGTTTGGATAATTCTAGCGCACTAATAAAACTCTTGTATGTAAGGTAGAAATAAAGGAAGCTGGAGACTTCTGAATGGGGAATACTACGGAGCTGGAGCCATATGAATGGGGAATACTGGGGAGCTTGAGCCATATGAATTGGGAATTCCGGGGGGCTGGAAAGACATGGATGGGGAATACTGGGGAGACTGGATTAGACATTTTTATTTTTCTCTTATTTATCTTAGACTTTGATTATTTGGCCCAATTGGAGTTTTGAGTTTGGATAAAACCCACAGATATCCCTCAATTGTGAAATAGTCTCTAAATGTCCTTATGTTTAGTGAAATTGTCAAGCATCAAGGACAGGAATGAATAAGCTCACAGTTAGATGAGAATAGTTTGTAATAAGTCCTTAAGCTGGGCACACACTAGAGCGATTATCGTCACAGAGTGAGATTCTAGATAATTGTCCCAATTTTCCCGTTAGTGAAAGGTAACGATATCGGTGCCATAGACTATGCGATAATTCGTCCAATAAAAACAAAAAACAAAAAAGGGAGCGATTTTTCAGTGCTTTTATCGTAGTGCATAAAATCTTTTGTGGCCACAAACTATGCGATAATCGTCACATGTTTTACATAAGGGGCAGATCCGAGTGTGATTGACAGAAGCATTTTAGGACATGAAGGGGGATACTGGGGAGGGGTGCTGAAGACATGAAGGGGGATACTGGGGAGGGGTGCTGAAGACATGAAGGGGGATACTGGGGAGGGGTGCTGAAGACATGAAGGGGGATACTGGGGAGGGGTGCTGAAGACATGAAGGGGGATACTGGGGAGGGGTGCTGAAGACATGAAGGGGGATACTGGGGAGGGGTGCTGAAGACATGAAGGGGGATACTGGGGAGGGGTGCTGAAGACATGAAGGGGGATACTGGGGAGGGGTGCTGAAGACATGAAGGGGGATACTGGGGAGGGGTGCTGAAGACATGAAGGGGGATACTGGGGAGGGGTGCTGAAGACATGAAGGGGGATACTGGGGAGGGGTGCTGAAGACATGAAGGGGGATACTGGGGAGGGGTGCTGAAGACATGAAGGGGGATACTGGGGAGGGGTGCTGAAGACATGAAGGGGGATACTGGGGAGGGGTGCTGAAGACATGAAGGGGGATACTGGGGAGGGGTGCTGAAGACATGAAGGGGGATACTGGGGAGGGGTGCTGAAGACATGAAGGGGGATACTGGGGAGGGGTGCTGAAGACATGAAGGGGGATACTGGGGAGGGGTGCTGAAGACATGAAGGGGGATACTGGGGAGGGGTGCTGAAGACATGAAGGGGGATACTGGGGAGGGGTGCTGAAGACATGAAGGGGGATACTGGGGAGGGGTGCTGAAGACATGAAGGGGGATACTGGGGAGGGGTGCTGAAGACATGAAGGGGGATACTGGGGAGGGGTGCTGAAGACATGAAGGGGGATACTGGGGAGGGGTGCTGAAGACATGAAGGGGGATACTGGGGAGGGGTGCTGAAGACATGAAGGGGGATACTGGGGAGGGGTGCTGAAGACATGAAGGGGGATACTGGGGAGGGGTGCTGAAGACATGAAGGGGGATACTGGGGAGGGGTGCTGAAGACATGAAGGGGGATACTGGGGAGGGGTGCTGAAGACATGAAGGGGGATACTGGGGAGGGGTGCTGAAGACATGAAGGGGGATACTGGGGAGGGGTGCTGAAGACATGAAGGGGGATACTGGGGAGGGGTGCTGAAGACATGAAGGGGGATACTGGGGAGGGGTGCTGAAGACATGAAGGGGGATACTGGGGAGGGGTGCTGAAGACATGAAGGGGGATACTGGGGAGGGGTGCTGAAGACATGAAGGGGGATACTGGGGAGGGGTGCTGAAGACATGAAGGGGGATACTGGGGAGGGGTGCTGAAGACATGAAGGGGGATACTGGGGAGGGGTGCTGAAGACATGAAGGGGGATACTGGGGAGGGGTGCTGAAGACATGAAGGGGGATACTGGGGAGGGGTGCTGAAGACATGAAGGGGGATACTGGGGAGGGGTGCTGAAGACATGAAGGGGGATACTGGGGAGGGGTGCTGAAGACATGAAGGGGGATACTGGGGAGGGGTGCTGAAGACATGAAGGGGGATACTGGGGAGGGGTGCTGAAGACATGAAGGGGGATACTGGGGAGGGGTGCTGAAGACATGAAGGGGGATACTGGGGAGGGGTGCTGAAGACATGAAGGGGGATACTGGGGAGGGGTGCTGAAGACATGAAGGGGGATACTGGGGAGGGGTGCTGAAGACATGAAGGGGGATACTGGGGAGGGGTGCTGAAGACATGAAGGGGGATACTGGGGAGGGGGGCTGAAGACATGAAGGGGGATACTGGGGAGGGGGGCTGAAGACATGATGGAGGAGACTGGGGGCCTGGAGACATGATGGTGGATACTGGGGGGAGGGGTGGAGACATGGTGGGGGCTACTGGGCAGCTGATTAAATGATGTGGGATACTTGGGGGTGACATGATAGTTGCTGTAGACATGATGGGGGAGGGGTACTGGGTGGCTGGAGACATGATGGGGATTCTGGGAAGCTGGAGACATGATGGGGATTCTGTGATGGGGATACGGGGGGGGGGGGCTGGATACATAATGGTGGATACTGAGGAGGCTGGAGACACATGATGGGGGCTGAAGACTTGATGGGGATATTGAGGGACTGGAGACATGATGGAGGATACTGGAGGGTTGGACACATGGTAGGGACTACTGGGGGGGCTGGGGAGACATGATGGGCAATACTGGGAGCCTGCAGATACAAACAAAAACCCCAAAACATAAGATATATAGTCTGTATTGTGTGGCGGTTTTTAAGATGAAGTGGGAATATTAGGAGACTATAACATTGTCTGTATTGTATAGTGATGACTATGATTTACTTTCTCTTATTGTGGCTACAAGATTGTGCTTATCACGCTTACTATAATCTAGGATGGTGGTGTTGTGTTTATTGTTAAACAGAATGGCACAGATTTAAGCTTCGCAGGGGGGAGCCGAACACCGTAGTACCAGCCATGAGCACAGCAAAGGTAAGTAAGTGAAGGGTAAAAGTTGGGAAATAGGGTTAGTAATAGGACACATATGGTAACTGGTGTTATATTGTTAAACAGAATGGCACAGATTTAAGCTTCGCAGGGGGGAGCCGAACACCGTAGTACCAGCCATGAGCACAGCAAAGGTAAGTAAGTGAAGGGTAAAAGTTGGGAAATAGGGTTAGTAATAAAGCTGGACACATATATATGGGACTGTATAAAAGGCTGGACACATATAAACATAAGGGGGCAATAATAAAGGCTGGACATACAGATATTTTTGCACCAAGCACTTTATTTTGGGAAAGAATTGTTATGGAATATTTCCAATATTCACTTTATGTTAATGTATAAGGGGTTCCACCATGGAGGCAGCCGTAAAACAAAGGATGGTGGTTCAGCCTCCTAAAACCGCGTGTACGCAATCTACGTTGCAAGAAGTAACGTAGATTACATTCCAAAATTACTGCGCATGCGCAGTAACACTTTTCGCAGAACTCCGGCCTCAATTGCATTGCGGCCGGAGCTCTGAATCCGGCCCTGAATCACCATAGAAATATTGTTTACCCTAAAGACAAGTTTTTGACTCATGGGCCGCCACTGTGGGCTTGCCCCCCAGGCTAAAGTTTGCCAGCCAGCCCCTGGTGCCTCGTTTATTAAACACTCAGTTTCGTCCCTGTATCTTTGGTCCATTTCGCGTAGTTTAAATGCCACATTCATACCTATAGCATCAAAATTATCCATTTGTTTGTCAAAACACTTCTGTGCTGTCTCAATAAGTGTTTTGGTAATGGGATCCTGAGGGTGCACTTCAGTACGGGGCCTTTTCTTTGTCCTTGAGAACTGGTTTTCCGGTCTGGTTCGGACGGTTTGAGTGGGAGTCACACAAGTAGAAACTTTAGCCTGAGAACAGCTTGTCTGTGACAACATGGTAGCCTCCATAAGCAAAGATGGCTGTAATACAAAAGAAATAAAATGTTAAGATATGAAATCATGAACAGAATGATTAATATATTTGTTTGTTTCTTTACAGTTTCCAACATCTCAACAGGAATGGTTGGAAATAGCAGAAGGATTCTACCAAAAATTGAATTTCCCTGATTGTGGAGGCGCAATTGATGGAAAACATGTTCGGATTACACCCCCGGCTAACAGTGGATCCTTTTATTTCAGTTATAAAGGATTTTTCAGCGTAGTACTTATGGCAATAGTGAATGCGCAATACAAATTTATTTTTGTTGATGTTGGGAAGAATGGTAGGGTGTCAGATGGAGGAGCCCTGGAGCAAACCAAATTTCATCAGCGTCTGAGGCGAAATCAATTGCAGTTACCGCCAGCATCCGATTCCGACTGCAATGGGGGGTGTGCCAGGATATTTAAATGAGAAAAGCTTTGCTCTTCTCATTTAAATACTACGTGCACACCAGTCCGCTGGATGCGGAAAAAGCCCTACGATTCCGCCAGCTCAGGGCTGGTGGAATCGTTGGGGCAGCTCACCGGAGCTGAAAAAAAATGGTATAAAAACCCTGTGTATTTAAAAATTAACCCCTTCCCCCGCCTGCCCCGCCACCGCAACCTATGTGTAAAAAATAAATAAATAAAAGGCCGGCCGACAGGGCATACTGCCGATAGTAGAACTACAGGCACAAGCATGCCCATGAACGACAAGGTATGCTAGTGCTTGTAGAACTACTATCGACAGCATGCCCTGTTACAAATCCCTACACATGGCCATTTAGTTAAAAAAACATACAGTGCCCGCTCCCTAAAAAAACAACAAAAAACGCTTCACGTGCCCCCACAAAAATAACTAAAATACATTCCAAAAGTGCCCCTAAATAAATAATAAACAGTGCCACAAGAGCCCCTAAAAATAATAAACAGTGCCACAAGAGCCCCTAAAAATAATAAACAGTGCCACAAGAGCCCCTAAAAATAATAAACAGTGCCACAAGAGCCCCTAAAAATAATAAACAGTGCCACAAGAGCCCCTAAAAATAATAAACAGTGCCACAAGAGCCCCTAAAAATAATAAACAGTGCCACAAGAGCCCCTAAAAATAATAAACAGTGCCACAAGAGCCCCTAAAAATAATAAACAGTGCCACAAGAGCCCCTAAAAATAATAAACAGTGCCACAAGAGCCCCTAAAAATAATAAACAGTGCCACAAGAGCCCCTAAAAATAATAAACAGTGCCACAAGAGCCCCTAAAAATAATAAACAGTGCCACAAGAGCCCCTAAAAATAATAAACAGTGCCACAAGAGCCCCTAAAAATAATAAACAGTGCCACAAGAGCCCCTAAAAATAATAAACAGTGCCACAAGAGCCCCTAAAAATAATAAACAGTGCCACAAGAGCCCCTAAAAATAATAAACAGTGCCACAAGAGCCCCTAAAAATAATAAACAGTGCCACAAGTGCCCATAAAACTAATAAACAGTGCCACATATTACCGAACATACATAAAATACATAGCCATATATGCCCCCTCCAAAAATGTAATTCCCAAAAAAATGCCCATAATCTGGCCAGAAAATAAAAGAGTGAAGAGATCATTAAGCATTAAGAAAAAAGTAGGTGTAACTGAAAACACTAGATGCTGGAGAACAGAGATAAGCTGAATACAAAAATACATGTGTACATTAATACAACTAGGAGTCAAGACAAAATAGCAAGCTATAAGAACACAAGAAACAACCGAATAAAAAGAAAATAATACAATGAATGTAAATACATACAGAATACATACAGAACAGAAGGTAGCATTTATAAATGGTACAAGGAGATAACAAACAGGAAATTAGAGAGTATACATGCACCAGGAACAAAAAAATAAGCAATTAATGACCAGCAGCCTATTCAGGGTCCTATTTGAGCAGGCTTACCAGATGCTAGATAATTAATGAAGAGTCCAACAGCAGCCCTTGGGTCAGGTCAAGATAATATCCATGATCAAGAGTCACACAATGTCTAAGATTGTCCAACACTGGATATTACATGTCCACAAGGTGTAATCGCACCGTTGAGCAAACTATATAAGGCGATGCTCAACACCTCAGAATTATTACCATATTGTAATTGCTACGTCTCTCTCTCTCTCTCTCTCTCTCTCTCTCTCTCTTTCTCTCTCTCTCTCCAGTAAGGAAATCCTCCACCTCTTCTTGCAAATGCTTTGCTTCAATCACTAAGCACTTCCATCAATCAGCATGACACTGACAGGTCATGTTAGCGATATGCTGATTGATGGGAGCGATCAGCGAATGAAACAGCCTCTTTGCAAGATTACATTGGCTGGTGAGGCAACTGAGCGCTTTTCCTACCCCCTACCTTTCCATCTGATCCGACATGGGCCCTGACACACCTAATTATGTTCTGTGCAGGGACTTAGATATATATTACCCATGCAAACCAACACCCCCAAGCTTCTGCTGTTGTCATTCCAAGATACAGGATATTGTGTGCTCTGAATAATACGAGGAACTGGGTGAAGAATACGGGGTGATTGCCACAGGTCCCCCTTGTCTTTGGAGCCTGTGTGCACTGTACATCCTGCAACCATTCTAGAGATGCCACTGGTATAGTGAGGGTGTCCAAAATGAACTTCTGTACTATTCAGAATTCCAAGCCATCCACATTTTAAGTGAGGACTGTGCCTAAGTTTTAAAATGGAATCCTTGGATCATATGTACAAACGAGGGGAATAGCCTCCCCTTACCCACATGGAAGCCTGGAGCCAGTCTTTAATGTGCATATTATTATGTTACTGCAAAAGCAGATTTTCAAAGTAAACAAAAGAAAAATATCTGCTCAGGCTTGAAGTCTAAAAACAAACTTGCTTGTAATGCAATGTCTGCGAGACAGAGAAAAATAATCATTTCTTTCACAAACAGAAGTCAGTATGAAAATATATTTATTTCAAGACCCTCTTATAAGTTTCTATAATCAGCGGCAACTAACCACTGTGCAAAAAAGTTAATGAGCCTGTATTTAAAGGATGGAGAATGACAATTAAACCTAATTATGTCAGTACAACATGTTCTTGGTTGCCCATCTTAATTGACAGTTTCTGTGGAATTTAGACTTTTTTCTGATATCTTTTTTATTTTGGTTAGCATATTCGATGCTGGTTAGAGTGTTTCTTTGAAAATACACATTAAAAAAATTCCTGTAAAACTTTCAGAAGGTAAAAACCCCAGGGTGGCATTTGCAGAACTGTGTGTAAAATGTTTGACACTTGGAAATAGTTTTGCATTTATGTGTACTAAGCTCATGATTATTACACAGTTATGTGTCCCAGAGTTATGTGATTAAATAAGATTATGTCAGGACGATCACTAACACTTAAATCAGAGAAAGCTAAATAAATAAATAAATACAGGAGATGCAGAACACAATTGCAGAAATACTTAAATAGTATTATGCCCTAATTACCCCAGTAACCCTTTGTATCAGTTATGGCAGTTAGAGACAATGGGGTAGATCCAGAACTACGTCCGTCTTCCATAGACGCAGTAGCTATTGTTCATTGAATTACGTCCGTCTATGGAAGACGGACGTAGTTCTGGATCTGGCCCAATGGGGTAGATCCCGAACTAAGCACGCTAGCATATTTACGCTAGCCGGTGACGTTCAAGCGCTGTTTTGTATACACAAGTATATATCAGCCACATATCAATAGCATAACTACGAACAAAGAGACGTGAGAGCCATATAACACCCGTAATTACGCTTCAGAGGCGGGGTGAGGCATTTAAATCATACAGTATGGGCGTGCTTAGGCACTTACGTACGTGTAGAGTTTGGTAAGCGTAATACAGCCAAAGTACGTACGAGTGAGGGGAGTGCATAGAAAATACGCTAGCGTAAATACGCTACGCAATGAAACGTAATGGGAACATAGGGCCTGATCCAGAGCTACGAAATTGGCCGATTTCGTGCGAGCGTACGACCGTTTTTTGCGTATTTTCGTACGAAAATTCGCACTGCGCGTGCCCAGTATGACAGCTTCCGGTCGGCTGGACGACATGAGCGTATAGCGGTCGTATGGTGTGCGAATTTATCGCTCGAGGTGCGTGCGTTCAGTACGATGGTCGGCTGGGCGCCCGTTTTACTACAGAGAGGCGGGGATAGCCATTTAAATTGTACAGTATGGGCGTGCTAAGCCCGTACGCTCAGCGTATTTTCTGCGAATTTTCGTACGGGC
>WWET01006866.1:28328-48945 GCA_011038615.1 Limnodynastes dumerilii | reverse complement strand
AAGGGCATAAGAATAAGGTCAGAGGTGGTGAAGATGACTGCTTTAGCCAATGACCTTCTTTTATACATTGCCTATTCAGCTAAGTTCCTTCCTCTCCTTCTGTCTAAACTGGATGATTAACCTTGACAAATCAGTCGCCCTTTATTTAAATCAGGGGAGTACTCAACCGCCCTGGAGTCACACTGTGCCTTTCCAATGGGAAAGGGAAAAAATGACTTACCTTGGTGTACAAGTTACTAAAAATCTATTTACTGTAATATAAAAATGTTCTAGCAGCCTTTGTCTGTCTTGCATCAATGCCCATGTATTGTTTGTCTGTCGCCTCAATAAAAGAAAGTTAAACAAGTTACTAAAAATCCTTTATATAATGCAAATGTCTCAGGACTTGTTACGGATCTGGAGAGACATCTTGAGGGGTGGTCTTCAGCTCTCATATCTGGCTAGTGCCAGCCTGCATGATGATGTCAGTCCCTCATATACTCTACACACTCTGATTTTAAGAGACTGAATGGTCTTTTAAATAAATTTATTTGGAAGGGTTAGAGAACGCATATTAGCCTTTTGAAACTCCAACAAAAGCAGGCCAATGGGGGAATTAATTTCCCAGACCTAAAGCGTTACAATCATGCATCCATTTTGCGAAATCTGAGATTAGGGGAGGTGGGCACGCTTACAGAGTTAGGGCCCTAAATATACGCAACTAATACACATAGGGTCAGAAGTGAGTGCGGCCAGTTAGGCAAGTCTATGGAGGTGGAAGTTTAGGTCTGGCCGGAGGTTGCGAGGGGGGTGACTGTTTATTCTGGTGGGTATAACCTGTTCTGCCCTGCCACTTAGATGCGTATATTTGCGGCCCGATCACCAACGGATCTCTGAATCAGGCCCTTAGACTCCCTTCTCTACAAGCCTAAACCTAAGTCTTCCCTCCCCACAGCCTAACTCAGTCTAACTCAGAAATAGAATTTCCTTTATGGAGAAAATGCATTAATGCTATTATGCATCCCATTGTGTGTTCTTTTGGATGAGTAGCTCGCCCCAATTTATGATGCATCAATGACACGTACACTGCATTCACATTTGTGCTTAGATCTGGATCAGGCCCAATGTGTATGTTTGCCAAATCTGCCCCAATATAATGGCAAATAACTCATGATTGGAACATTGGAATTCATAAGCTTTGACATCTCCCCTAAATCAGAACTATGGGCCGTATTTAGAGAACTGTCCGGAAAAAATTACGCAATTATTCGCGCGGACGCAGCAAGGCAACACCCCTGACACTCCCCTCACACGGACGGGTTTTATGTGACTTACGAGTGCCTAAACTTGCCTTATCTTTCTGTGGGCATTTGTGTGCATCAAGTTGTCCCGTATATGCGTATCTATCTAACCGCGCCCGCACCTCGCCCACGCCCCTTCATTAAAATGCCTCCCCCCGCCCATTTTTATTAAAATTCTCACGTGCATAGTTCAACGTGGGAGATTCGTGCGTATTTACCCACGTGCGATTCACATGTCCGTTCGAGAGGCGCTTCCGCGCGTTTAGTCTAAGTGAACTCCGTAAATAAAGTTACTACGCATGCACAGTTGAAACGAACTTAAAAATACGCACGCGAAAGCGGTTCTCTTAAGACTGCCCTGTTTTCATCCCGTTGAACATGGTTTCCTGTTGCAGAAGATAATACATACACACGGTAATAGTACAAGCAATTCCACTTTTATTCAGGTATAAGATTTTATATTTAAACGTCAATTCTCTAGCAGCCTTGTGCTCTCTCTGCTTGACACCAAATAACCCTCTGTCTGAGCTTCTGCTTAACGTTGCTTGCAGGATAGTTAGATTGACGCACGGTCTAAACTTTCATCTATTGTGAGATTGTTCCTGCCAGGGCTTTTAATTGAGGTTTTGTGGCAAGCAGCATCAAAGGAGGAGAAATCCTGTGGATGTCTGACAAATTTCTTCCAAGTTCTTTTTCGACTGCAAACTGCAAAAGTAAAAACAACTTCCCGCTATCTGTTCATTTCATATTTTGATGATGGCATCTAATAGACCGTGAAAGCGCTGTCTGTATTAATCCCTTCTTGAATATATAAATTCATGATAGTAAGGGAAAGAAGGTACCAAAATAAGTTTTTGGGGATATCTTTATTTTTTTAACCACAATTTATATATCGATAAAACATGGGTAAAAAAAAGGCCACTTTCACTAAGGTGTCAGCTCCTACCTAAACCTAAGAGGGCCCAACTGTCTCTAAAAATAAGATAAAATAAAAGCAAAAATAAGTAAAAAAAAAAATAGGGGGCTGCCACTTTGACAAAAGGATAGCATCGAAACGCGTCAGTGATTTCCGAAGATGGCCTTTTACTCTCTCTGCATGCAACTTCATGCCGTATCAGCATGACACAGTGCAGCCTGCCTAATAACTCTTTGTTATGCTACCTGGACCATAGGTATGGATCTGAACTCTATCTATTGATCTTATTGGAATTTGATATTAGTTATATGTGTTTTGTGTTATTTATGGTTTAAACAATAATCAGAAATTAATTTTGGAAACAAAACACCAGCACTGTACCATACAGGCTCAATTACCTAAAAAATATAATATTTATAAAAAAATTATGACCAAGTTTACAAATATAAAGATAACCCCTTTTATTAGTCCATAAAATCCATAAAACATAATTACCGGCCGGTACTATAAAATAAAGCAAATGTAAATATAGATTTTTCTCTAAATAACAGCCATTTACTATTCTCACCACTAAAAAAAATATTGCTATTTAGTTCATGGATGTTTTCCACTAGAAATATCAGAACCACTAATTGTCATAAAGCCACATAATAACAGCAGCTATTAGCTAAATAACGGAACAGACTCGTCCCAGACTTCTCCAGACTGTGGGTCTTCTGGACAATTGCTGGTAATATAGATGGTGAATCGTATTTGAGTCCTGGATATGTTTTAGGTAATTGAGCCTGTAGGGTACAGCGCTGGTGTTTTGCTTGAATTATCCTCTTGGTGTAGGATTGTATTGCCAAGTCCATTCCATGGCTGCAGTCCCCGGCTTTCATTTTTATCAATTCTTATTTCCTAAGGACCGGTGTCACTGCTGTCTATTTACAGAGAGGCTGACCAATCTGCGTGAGCGGATGGCAGACCCTCCAACATGACTCTTTCCATTAAGTACAAAATGCTCTACTCCTGAGCTTCTAGCTGTCAGTTACTATGGAAACCTCCTTTGTTGAAGTGAAAAAACTTCAGTTCATTCTTTAAATCCAGGTGAGTGACAGTTGGAAGCTCAGGAACAGAGTATATTGTACCTAATGGAAGGGGTCATGTTGGAGGGTCTGGGATTGGTCCAGCCTCCCCCACACAGATTGGTGAGTGTCCTGGTTGCCAGACAACAGTCTTGAACACTCACATAATTTTGCACCCAGAGGCACTGAGCCCAAGGCAGCTGAACACCAATGAGCTGCTAAGGAACAGCCAGGATTCCTCACGTTGAGCTGCTATGAGAAGCGCCCTGGTTTGTGACAAGGCAACTGCAGGTGAAGATCCCTACACAAGTATTGCAGGTTTAGTACATACACAGAGCAGCCAAGCCTCAATGCAGCTACGTAACTAGACACATTGCCTGGTCATCATTTGTAAAAGGCACTAAAAGTACAGTCAAGAATCTTTAAATTTTAATTATTTTTTATTTTATTTCTACAACAGAATCCATAGAGAGCATTAACCTCCTTTATATGATATGCTAACACAATGGTACGAAACAGGTTGTGGAGTGTCAGTCATCACCGGCTTCCTGGACTGAAACATGACCTGGCTGGTGCAAGAGTTTTGCCGTAAACCAAGGCTCGAGGTAAGGGGGGGTATACAGGGGCAGGGCTGCCATCACCGGGGGAAAGACAGCCAGGACTATTGTCCCGGGCCCCGAAGCTGATGGGGCCCACAGATACTTACGATGCCTCTACAGCAGCTGTACTGACATCATTCCCTGCGCATCGGCCTGCTGGTAATGTAGTTCTGCGGCACCCCGCCTCCTATGTGACATCACGCATGATGTTGTGTAGGGGCGGGGTGACAACTATGTGCCCCAAGGGGGTATGCTATACCGTCACTTCTCCCACTGATTTAATTGAAAAGCTATAAATCTACATTTCTTTTTTTTTTTATTTATCTTTATTGGAGTTCAAACATATCAATACATACATTAAGCGGCGTAAACTGTGTGTCCTTACTCCTGTGTTGAACGCTGGATCCGGTGCAGTTGTGTCGGCGCGCCCTTACTTTACATTGACCACGTCCCTCCACCCTTTCCCGCTCATGAAACACCCTTCGGAACGCAAGTGGTCATGCAATACTTTGTGTTCTGATCTGGATCTGGTAATAGCATGCGCAACATTTCTAAGAAAGCGCATTGGAATGGAACACCATTTGGCGTATATTCAGCTCTGGATCAGGCCTAGAATGGGAGACGGTTCACCGTTTTCAAGCATTTTCATTAGAAAGCAAAATCCTCTGTACAAATAAGACTGTTTGTCTTCGTATCAAGGGAACAGAAGTGAGAAATTCAGATGCTTCATTTGTGGTTATTTACTAAAAAAATTAGAAGCAACTGAAAAAATGGCACCTGATAATAACATCAGTGTAAAGGGGACTGGTAATGCTCCCAGTCTAGGATATAAAGTCCCCGCACTGACTGTAATTATCTCAGGGGATAGTTTACATCTCATTGCTGTTACTGGGTTTCACTATAATGATAATCATGTATGGGACATAATAATTCCCAGTTACACAATGTTTACAACAGACACAGCAGGAAGACAGGGAGATATACAAATACAAATATACACAACGAGGTTGATATCCCAGTAGAATTCAGATAAATGAATTATAATATATTGAATTGGTGTGAAAGGTAAGAAATTGTAAAATGAAAAACGTCAAATTGTAAAATAATACAAGTGACACGGATATCCGAAAGGAGATGCTCGTACAGCGGCGAACACTCATTTTAGACATACACACACTGCCGACAGCTAATTGTTGGTTGTTTGTGTTTTAGAATATGGCCCCTTTACTAAAATCACACCATGGACCCAGTGCCGGACCGGACGCTTCCTGATGCTCCGAAGACCAGACAGTTTAGTGCAAGGGTGGGATGTAGTTTAGTAGGATAGTCTTGGGGTTAGGCTGTGTGTAGGGGATTGATGGGAGAATGGGAGACTTAGGGTAAGGGTACAAGGAGGGGATGGATGGGAGAAGGAGAGAATTAGAGTTTGGCTGCAGGGAGGAGAGTCTTAGGGTTAGGCTGCAGGGAGGGGAGTCTTAGGGTTAGGCTGCAGGGAAGGAAGACTTAGGGTTAGGCTGTAGGAAAGGGATTAATGACGTTAGGGTGTGGAAAATGGAAAGGTAGGGTTAAGGTAAGAATTAGTATAAGGGTTGGGGTAGGCGAAATAGAGAGCTGCACTTACCTGTCTGCGGCGGGGCTGGAAGTTTCTTAGTTGATCCAACTTTGGATATGGGGTGTTGAAAATGACCCTTTTAAAAAAGTGCTGTTCTCAGCTGCGACTTATCTGAAAGCAGGATACAGAATAATGGACTGGATCCAGAATTATGGAATGCGGGCATTTTACTGATTGTGCGTGCAGAAAGCGGCTACATTTCGGCACTGCGCATGCGAGAGGTAAACGTTTCTGGCAAACAGTGATCCATGCAGGAAGCTAATCTGACAGTGGTGAGGGACGACCCGCCATGCATGCAGCTTGTACACATGGTGGGCGGGGCGTTGTACAATCCTTCATTACGCACCAGTTCCATTTTCCCTAGGGCTTGTGCGTAAATTTTAAGGTAGGGTCATGGGGACGAAAGTCCTTCCGCGGGAGGGGAGTGGTCTTCCCTTGCAAGTAAGGACTTTAAGATCAAACAGCGATCCACGATCGTAAGTCTGCTGCTGCGGAAGTAATTACAATCATAGGACCTGATTCACACTTAAGAATCTTCTTAAAATAAGAACTTAAAGTCACTCCTGGGCAAAACCATGTTGGTTGCAGGGGGAATTAATTTAATTGTATTCTTTGCATGCAGGGATATATCTTTGAATTGCTTACTGCACACAGATACTGACCAGCTTTGCTATTACACTGTTATTTAGACTTGGGCTGGGAAATATCACCTCTCAACTCTAATACTGTTTGCAACAGATGAAATATGACTCCCCTGCAATCAATATGGTTTAGCCCAGAAGTGACTTTAAGTTCTTATTTTAAGAAGATTCTTAAGTGTGAATCAGGTCCATAGTGGCCGGAAACTTCTGGATGTGGCTTAAGGAGTCTATTTATAAATAAATATAACATGACACAATCCTAACGTACAGTTAGTATTTATTCGGATCTGCGATTGTCAGATGTGTTAAGATCCCAAATTGCAGGACTGTGACATTCATGAGATCACTCCATCAACAACTGATACACAGTGTGTTGGCGCAAATATACCGAATATTATAGGTGTGGTTTGACGCTGAAAACGGCCCTGTTATGACATTGTTGTTTTAGACACTATTTGTGATGTGCCCCCGCCAGCGAATTCTACTGCCCCACTATAGTAAGAGTAAGGTAATCGAAGATCCTCATGAGAAATTACCATCACTGACTGGAAAGTATTACCACAACCCCAACCCTTATACTAATTCTCACTCTTACCTCCTTCCGTGACCCTAACCCTCCCTTCCCTGCAGCCTAACCCTAACCTTCCCCTTCTCCGATCCATTCTTTCCTCAGTCTAACCCTACTGCAGGGTACACACTGGGGCGTATTCGAAAGATAATCTTTCCAATCACAAAATCAAAAGACTGGTGTCTTACCAATGTGTACTGTCCAAAGATCTCCTAAGAGACACAGGACACACTTGCAAAACACAAATGATATATTTCCATGGTTGATCTGGGATATTAGGCGCTGCAAGAGATCAAATCAAAAAATCACAGACCGTTTCATAATATTTCTAAAAATCTTTGGACAGTACACACTGGTGAGATATCTGGGGAAACGTGGAGAGTACACACTGGTGAGATATCTGGGGAAACGTGGACAGTACACACTGGTGAGATATCTGGGGAAACGTGGACAGTACACACTGGTGAGATATCTGGGGAAACGCTCTTTTGATTGTGTGATTGTAAAGATTATCTTTCGAAAAAGCCCCAGCCTAAGACCCAAGACTCCCTTTCCCACAACCTACCCTTAAGACTCTCTTCCCCTTGTTTGTTTAATCTTCTCCCCGTAGCCTAACTCTAAGACTCTCTTCGCATATACGCAATCTACGTAACTAAACGCTACGTAGATAGTTACTATGCATGCGTAGTAGCTATAAACGGAAAAATAGGCAAGTAAGTTAAAAATGCTGGGGTTGTGAACCAGGATTGGTCAGATTCCATGAGTTTATGGCTATAAATAAGGTATTTTTTGAGAAATATTACCTAAATTCAATCAATATGCTTCTACACAGAATATAAACAGTTACATGTCGTTTCCTATACATCCGTTACTCTATAAATGCCTTAGCACCAGAGAAGGTGATTCATGGATCACACCTGTCTGGAAGAAGGGAAATGTGAGATAATGACATGAGGGGGGCAGAAATACTGACAGTGATAACATGCCAAACACCAAATCCACATAAAAAACAGTACGATTGCTGGTTCACTTCATCCATATATTTCTAGAAAATTATTATTTGTACATTGATATCATTTTAACCCACACTTGCCATCTCTCTTGCTCCAACATGACCCATTCCACTAGGTACAAAATACCCTGTTCCTGAGCTTCCAACAATCAGTTACCAGGGTCGTAATTAGGGGTGGGTAATAGGGGCGGCTGCACAGGGTCCAAAGTCGAAGTGGCAAAAGTTAATTTTTAAGGTTAAACGGGTTACTGATTTAGGGTTGGGGGGGCGCCATTCTCTCTTTTTGCCCCTGGCGCTAAAATTTCTATCTACGGCTCTGTCAGTTACTGTGGTAACCACCTGTGATGAAGAGAAAAATGTTTTTCAAACATCAGTACATTCATTAACACCAGGTGACTGACAGTTGGTTGGAAGCTCAGGAGCAGAGTATTTTGTTCCTGATGGAACGGGTCATGTTGGAGAGTCTGCTAGTGGAACATCTAGGAGACTCCCGAAATGAAGGCATTGCTCCCAGCATTTGGCCCACAGCAGGGTTTAATGATACGAACCGTATCACCTCCAATATTATTCACAGTGTAATAAAACAGGTTGCGACTTTATAACACAATTTAATGCAATTCAGGACTGCTTTTTCTTCACAATGTTTTGATCTGCAGACTTACGAAGAAAGGAGGGGTGCGATCTCCTGGAGTGTTTAAAAAATAAATTTGTCATACATGGTTTCTATGCACCATCACGCAACTTTCACTAATTAAATCCCTTCACCTTCCTGGCACCTTGCCAGTGACAGTTGGAAGCTGATCAGTGGAGTATATTGTACCTAAAGGACTGGGTCATGTTGGAGGGTTTGCTACCTCTGGAAAGAGATGCAATGCCAAGACCCAAAGAGATATGCAATGGTGCCCTGCACTGACCGTCACTTATCTGGTTTTTCCAGGTCATTGTGATATTACTGACCATCTTCCTGATCTTGCTGTTTTCCAATACTAAGGCGCCAATATCATTAAGCCACACCCTTTGATAATCAATTACCCCTTTAGGGGATTTCATGGGGTGGGGCTTGATGATGCAATTTGCGTCATCATGTTCTCCCCTGTCCCTAGCAACACGGGTATATTAGTGTTGCCAGACAGGGCGGCAGGACTTAAGGTCGTGGTTTCATGGAAACCACAAGCCTCAAGTCCCTTGCGGGAGATTTTACGGCTCTCCCGGATACCCAGGAGTCTCCCGGACATTCCAGGAGAGTCGGCAACTATGGGTTAGCAACATATTTTAAAGAAAATACTTTTAATACAATCACAAATTGCAGGTGAAAGAGATAAAATAAGGGACAAAAACAATGATTCATCTGACCCCATGGGCACTGGTAAAACTCAATTTGGAGGGTAGCAACTCAGCCCCTCCTTCCGACGCCATCATCAGACTGCTCATATGCAGAATGGTGACCATGGGCCTGATCCAGACCTACGCTCATCTGCGTAGCGTATTAACGCCGAACGTACCACCGATGCACGGCAACAGGCACTCCCCTTGCTCGTACCTAGTTTAGCTTCCATATGCTCGGCAAACCCTACTTTTGTGTTCGTACCCGCGGCCGTCCGTACGTTCATTGCGTATTAACGACGCTTAGCACGCCCATACTGTACAATTTAAATGCCTCAGCCCGCCCTCAGTGCATGTGTACGGATTTCGTATGAGCGGTAATACGAAGCGGTTACGAATAAGGCAGATACGCTAAGATTCTCAGACCATAAAATGTGCTTAACATCTGTCCCGCGCATGCGCAGTAAGTACAAATGGCCGTTTTTACGCTTATGACCGCCGTATACCCGCACACGAGAGTAGGTCTGGATCAGGCCCCATGTGACTGCAGAGTGCCTATACTGCAGCCACACAGACTGTTCCACTGCTTCGGATACGGGTGGGGGCGCCCATGTCCCCCCTGCAGGCACCTATACACAACACTACTGCTCTTTATAATGTAGTCAGACTACCCATGGGCACAGGTCTACGTCTGACTTTAAATAAAGCCAACAATGAGAGATAAGAAACTTTAAAAACATTTTAA
The DNA here is from genome assembly GCA_011038615.1 of Limnodynastes dumerilii. Taxonomy (NCBI): domain Eukaryota; kingdom Metazoa; phylum Chordata; class Amphibia; order Anura; family Limnodynastidae; genus Limnodynastes; species Limnodynastes dumerilii. The sequence goes on along the minus strand of WWET01006866.1, from coordinate 39,182 downwards.
AATGTATATAACTCTCATCTTATCTGAATGGGAAATCTGCCCAAAACAAGCTAATGACCCCCCCCCCATGTCCCCTTAACACACAAGCACTTGCCTGCATAGTTTAGGATATATTATTTGGAAAAACAATGAGAGAATATTACATTTAATATTATTCCATGATATTATATCTTTCAAAGTACATTTAAGGGACAGTTTAAATGTGGCAGTCAAAATCTCGTGGCCCCCCTCAAAAATAATTTCCTAATGCGTTTTTTATATTTACCAACCAACAATTTTTATAAACATTATTTTCTTTATAGAGTTTTGATGTAAAGTTTTCGTTTCTTTAAGTTGATTATGGTATCTTTCAAAGTACATTTAAGGGACAGTTTAAATGTGGCAGTCAAAATCTTGTGGCCCCCCTCAAAAATAATTTCCTAATGTGTTTTTTATATTTACCAACCAACAATTTTAATAAACATTATTTTCTTTATAGAGTCTTTGATATAAAGTTTTCGTTTCTGGAAATAATTTTAGAACGCTTAATTGTAATTTTCTTTCAAGATCAAATCAAAATGTTGATCTGTTGGCGCAGGGTGCCTAAAAGGCCCTTAGGTCGTTACCCACTCTGCTTATTTTGTAATCTGGTAGTAAGTAAGGTGATGGCTTCAGCCACCCCAATGTAGATACGGTCACATTGCCTGACCATCCGCTGCTAATAAAGTCAACAACAAACAGTGAGCACGATGTGACTGTGGGGATGTAATATTTAATGTGGGGAAAGCAATTGTACAGAAAGTAGATAGTGAATAGCGTGCTGCCAATTTATTGTATTCTAGAACTGTCACAGCGCTTAGTATAGATACAGGGGGGCTCAGAAAAAACTTTCTCGGCCATGATGCTGATTTCGTGACAATCATACTGAAGCTACTAAAGGTTTCTTTATTTACCAGTTACCAGCTGCTGGCTCAGACAATGAAGATGACATCACCCATTCAATTCACAGGGTGAATTTTCCCTGCTTTTCCCTGCTTTTGGAAAAGGTATAAATGAGAATGACTGTATAATAATAATAATAATAATAATAATAAAAAATAATAATAGTAATAATAAAACATGCAGGTGAAAATGCTGGAAATGTTATATAAATCAACAGAGAATGTTCACAATAAAATACAAAAGAAGAATAAAATACAATAACTGAGACCTGCCCCCTGGCCTTTCCAGGCCATTAAGCTAGGTGCTTACATGCACATAAATTAACAGAAGTATTGAGCCACTGCAAATGAAAAATCTTTACCTATTACCCAGGAAATAATGAGCAGCTCCATCCAGGAGAAGCAAGACGTTTTCATTCTAAAGAGCTGCTTTGCATGATCCGTGATGCTCTCGTTAGGAAGGATTTTGGTGCCTTCGAACCTGTCAGCCGCATTCATCACCAGCAGACCAAGAAAAATGGTAAATGAAGCCGCGTGAGCCACAAACTTCATGAAAGGTCCGCGCATGATCTTACCGAGCTGTAAAACACAAGATGTCGCATAACCCAAGGTACATAATAATCAATCACAGATGATAAAGGTACAGAAAATAATGACATCTATTTACAGCAATGTAATCATCATGGAAACCATGTCAGACATCCTAATCCGGATCATTTCAATCATTCTTAAACTTGAGAATTTAAAGAGCCTGTTAAAGCAAATAAGGGCCAGATTTACTAAGCTGGAAAAGTGGAGATGTTGCCCATAGCAACCAATCAGATTGGTTGCTATAGGCAACATCTCCGCTTTTCCAAACACGCATCTCAGTAAATCTGGCCCAAGGAGTATCTTCACCCGCTGCAATCAAGCTACTTAACTGGCAGAATTCTCTCCGACTGCTATGACTGCAGGTTATACACAGGCAGAACAGTCGGATGGTTGGAGTAATCCACCAATCACAACAGTGTCCAGCTCCAGGAGCAGGACAGCATGGGTGAAACATCTGTGCTCTAACTGATAATGAGGAAAATTTGGAGTCTGATTTTTTAAGGAGGTGAAAGATCTGATTTGTGGTCTGATGTTTGATGAGAAGAGGCCTAATCCAGACTTAAGAACGTCTTAAGTACGCAAGTGTGCCCGAGTTACGCACTGCTAAGTAAAATGCACTCCCATCTCATGCACGTAACTGAGCTGACTTACGTGTTCTGAACTCTGCCATAACTTTTCCTTGCGTATCTCTGTGCGCACGTATCGTCTTGACCTACGTAAGCGCCTAACCCAGCCCATACTGTACAATTTAAATGTCTGTCTCCCCTCACAATGCATTTATTCGCCTTGCGTAGGGTTGTCACGCCCTATCATGCAGAGTTACGTACAAGTTACGTATGATCAGAGTTACGATGTGTACCATCTGCCGCTCGCATGTGCAGTGCGTTCCGACAGCTGGACTTACACATGCCGTGTGCAGAGATTGGCTGTCGTTATTATGTCTGGAACAGGCCCAAGGTATCTCTTTTTTTTTTTTATAAAGTGAGGTGTCTGATCATGGGTCTACTTTTAATAAGGAGGTGGAGTGGTTCTGATTTTTAATGAAGGGGCTAAAGATTTAGGGGGAGGGAGTTATGTAGCTTAAATTGATTATTTTAGATATTTATGCACATTTTTATACATAAATATATATTTTTTTTACTGTATTCTGCTGTATATATTTAATGAAGATTTTTTTTACCTGTAACATGAAGTATAGTTTTAAAGGAACCGGTTCAAAGATTTCTACATGAATTCATTCAAAACTGTTTTCACAACGTGTAAAAATTAAGAAAAATATATTAAAATAAAGGTTTAACTAAGCCTAACTTAACATAACACAACATGGGCTCTTATTAGATAGAACATTTGTTGTATGCAGAAGTTCCTGTATCTGCTGCAATATATATATATCTTCTGTAACTGTGTACACACTGTAGTTGCACCAGGGGCAGAGTGGTCTGGGGAACAGGGTCAGAAATTCTCCTGTCAGTGTAGGGGTGGTCTAAGTATCAATCCTGCAATCGGGTCCATTCATTTCTTAAAACGCCCTGGCCTTCTTTCTTTCTTTTTGTCACAAAATGGAATATAAGGGAATTTAATAGTGTTTTCTGTGCTGAATTCAAGCATTGATTTATAACGTTTGAACACACCTGTCCCTCCCCTCTGTTGGAAATAGTTATGGACACTTCTGTGTCCATAGAGCAACCTTAAGATTTCCATGCGAATCTGGGCTCGATTCAATGGTGCCTCGTGCCCAGATTTGGTGATTTTTTTATGTGCACCCCATAGAGGTAGTTAAATCATTGCCCCCCTTTAAATCACATTATTTTGGATGGGGCCATTATGCATACCCTCCAACATGACCCTGTACATTATACTCTGCTCCTGAGCTTCAAACTGTCACTCACCTGGTTTTACTTAATAAACACATGTTTGAAAAAAAAAAAAAATTCACTTTAACAAGGGTGGTTACCATAGTAACTGACAGTTGGAAGCTCAGGGGCAGAGTATTTTGTACCTAATGAAATTAGTCTTCACCTTAACAAAGGTGGTTACCATAGTAACTGACAGTTGGAAGCTCAGGGGCAGAGTATTTTGTACCTAATGGAATGGGTCATGTTGGAGGGTCTGCATTATGTTGCTAAACATCCTTCACTCAAGCCATGGACCTACACTCCAGGATCTCCAAGTGGGGGTCCGAAAAAAGGATGAAACAGACATTCAGGGGAGAAAAGCCACTCATACAAATGCTTCAAATTTCTGTGGCAAATAAACAGCAGTAAAAAATGACAACAAAGATTTTAAGTTATGAACAAATATCACACTTTGGGATAGATTTGCTAGACTGCAGAAAAGTGGATTGTTGCCCATAGCAGCCATTTAGATTCTAGCTGACATTCTCTAGTATGTAATAGGAAAGTGAGAGTGGGTTGGTTGCTATGGGCAACATCTCCACTTTTCCTTTACTGCAGTTTAGTAAGTCTAGCCCTTTATGTTAGCGGATTCCTCTAGATACGCATCACTATGTGCAAGTTACCTGGCTGCAAGGTGCAATCCAGTAAACCATTGCAAGAAACGGCAACCCCACGGCCACAGCCAAAACGACCAGAAATTTTACCGCCGTGGTCTGTTGTCTTAATCCTGATATATTTTCATACCAGATTGAAAGGAGTTGTTGCTGGCAGTTGGGATGTGCTACAAACTAAAAAAAAACACATAATAATAATAAAAAACAATAATTATAATAAGCAAAATATAAACATATACAGAGCAATTAAACACTAGAAGCTTTGCTTGCCTGCATGATAAACAATAAACTTACTGTACCAGCGCAATGTCTTGTACACTGGCGCCAGCGAGGGTGGGGAGGGATTTTACGCTGCCTGTAATTGCTCCACTTGAAAGGCTGTGAAAGACAATGACTGTGAGCCCAGAGGGGTCAGATAACTCAGATAAGTTGGCAGCAGCTGACAGCTTAGTGCTGTGTAGTGTGGAGACAGTGTCTCTGCTCGTGCACAGTTCACGTGCTGTTCTGCACATGCCCATGGACAATGTTCCATATACCGAAGTTGCCTTTCCCATCTGGCATTGTGCCAGTGCCCTTGACTGCTATGCTACAGTAGGTATATAGGACCGTGTTCACACTTAAGAATGATTTAAGTTCTTAATTATATGCAAAAAGTAGCATGCCGCCTCCCTTGCCGCACCCCCTGGTTTTCAGCTTCTTAACCAACTTACGGATACCATAGGGCTACCTTATCTTTAGTTTCGTAGTTGTGTGCGTATGGCGGCTAATTAAGAACGTTTTTGTCTAATTGCGCCCAGATTTCCTTATTTAAATGGCTCCACCTACTCTTCTTATCTTCCTTTTTAATTTTTCCTGGCACCCCCTTCATTCTTCAGTCACAAGGAACCTTGAAGAACTAGGTTCATAATGGTGATTCAGAGCTGCCCCGTTCCTAAGTGCAACGTAAATTGCGTACATTAAGTTACTATGCATGCGCAGAATATCCCTTCTTAAATATACGCACCTAAAAAGCCGCAGATTCTTAATTGTGAATCAGGTCCATTGTTTCAAATTACAACTAGAAGAGTACTAATACCTTATTCATACAAAAAGCAGCACTGCATACTGCATACCCCCCAACTATCCCAATTCCACTGGGACAGTCCTGATTTTAGGTGACTGTCCTACCCGCCTTTCAGCTTGTCCCAATTAGTGGACTAGACTGGAGGCAGGTTTTTGATTTGTTACTTTCTTAATTACTCTTTTAATTTTGTCAGTCAAAAGGGATGGAGTTTGGATGGGACTGGGGAGGAGTTTGGCAGAGTTTGAGTGGGCTGGACAGAGTTGGGCCAGCTAAATTTTAAAGTTACATCAAGTGGCTACATACATCTACATTATTAAATCCTCGACAAGTACATTCTACTTAAATATATATTCATATTTGTTTCACATGGAAGAAATAATACAATGAACTAAAAATCTGTGACACCAACTGTTTTTGTCCCAAATTATGAAAAATGGCAAATTAATCAAATGTACAAAAGTCATTTCTTGTGATGTCACATGTTTGTTGCTCCACACTTCAATTACTTGGAAAAAACAAATGTTTACTTTTTATTAAGGGACCAATTAATGAATTATCTGGGATTCACGCTGGTAATTAATTATCACTCTTGCCAGTCCTTACTCTGTTTTATCAGTGTTAATTACTGTACCATCTGATGTTTTACTGGCAGGGCTTTTGATAACAACACTTGGCATAAGTATTATTTAATATCCAAAGGCAATATTTGCAATTTCTAGAAGTGAAACTAATAGTCATCCTAACAGGATCGGATGTGTTCTTTTTTTTCCAGAAAATTGCCCCAATCTCACGCTACAGAGTTCCAGCAGTGACCTGAATCCTCGAGATCCAGATTTGTGTTCTAGAAGTCGGTTTGCAGGGGGGAAAGGGGGAGGTGTCCCGGGGCAGCATGCTTAAAGCAAGTCCACATGGTGGGAGGTAAGCCCTTACGTACGATCCACATTGACGCATTTTAAGTGGGGCTGAAGTGTAAATGTTAAGGTTCCTGCACACGGAAAGGCATAACTACGAGAAGCGTGTCATAAAACCTTCACTGCATCTCTGTAGTGGGCCATAATGAGAGTGAACCAGAGCCCAGGCTACTCACCCCTAAGCCAGTTCTTTCTATAGTAAACTGCAATGAGTAAATAAGAAGAAATAAATAAATAAATAAAAAAAGCTCTCAGTTAATAAATACATGATATATGACCCAGTTTTAGAGTTAGTACCAAAACATAGAAGTTTTGTAAGTGGCTGGTGGCTTATCATATATCTGCAGATGTATGTAACTAATTCTCTGACTTTTATCTTAAAGATAGAATGTTATGGTTTGTTGCTGGTTAATTGCAAGAGTGCTGAGGTGACTTTTCTGTATCTGTATATATATAATAGTCGCATAATTCTGGAGCAACGAATCTGCTCTGAAGGTCATAGCAAATACATCTATAATCTATTAGAGGGAAGAATTTATTAATACAACTGTATTATAGAAGATAGAGTAGGTAAAATATAGAAACAATAGGTTTGTGACAGAGGTGCTTTATACAGGAGTGGGCAGCATTTGATTGGTTGTGAGCCTGACAAAGAGATAGATTATCGATGTTTCGGGAGCATAGCCTATCATATGCAAACCCTTCCGATACTCAACACCATGTGACTCAGGCAACTATCAGGCTAATTATTATCAAAAACTGCTATCACATTAAACAATTAAGGCTTATGGAGTATGCAGGTCCTCTATCTATCTATTTATCTAATTCATTTTGTTGTTGTTGCATTTTCTACATATGCCATTTATCCCCCAAGATATTTTATTCATTATGTCCTCAGTCATTAACTATGTCCTCAGCCATTTGGTATTGTTCCATTGTAGTTGCTGACCGTGGTCTATCTACCACCAGTGTTACTAGTACCATTGGTTGAGAACCCTTGCTCTATATTATTAGTGGGCCAGATCCAGACCTACGTACACGAGCGATTTTACGGTAGCCGCTAACGTAAAATCGCCCCCATTAGTACTTACTGCACATACATGCAGCGGAAGTTACGCCACGTAACTCAGAGCGTGCTACCAAGTCACGTATCAACAGCGTAACTACGAACAAAGAGGCGTGCCAGCCAGATGACCCCCATAATTACGCTTTGGAGACGGGGTGAAGCATTTAAATCATACAGTATGGGTGTGCTTAGGCTCCTAAGTACGTGAGGCCTATACGTACGTCAGTACTTACGCTGTGTAAAGTTAAGGTAGGGTTCGCTAGGCATAAAACGCCCAAAGTAGGTACATGCAAGGGGAGCACCTAGGGGAGTGCTTTGAAGGTAAATACGCCACGCTATGTCACGTATCAAGCGCATAGGTCTGAATCTACCCCAGTGTTTGTAATAAAAAAAAAATGTTCCTTTTTAATTGACTTCACACAAATATATTTTTCTTCTACCTTTTTAACTTCATACTTAATAGCAAGCTTTAATCGAAAGAGGCTCGGCCGTCCGTTAGCTTCCGTCGCCGTGTGGTCGACATCGCCGTTTAATATCGCTTCCACCTCCTCTGTGTTTCTGCACAAATCAAGAAGTCCAACAACAAAGTCCTTGCATTGCATAGACAATTTTTTGTAGTCATTCTAAAAGACATGTAAAACACATTGAAACGGTGACACACAGCAGTAAAAATAATGGTAGAAAGAGGGGCATTCATCAATAGTTCCTGCCCATCCAGTGTGTTATTCTAAAATATAACAAAGATTATGATTAATGCTTTAACAGTCTGGAGGAGCTTTTATGCTTTACGCCGCCCATGAGTAAGAGCGGCATAACATAATGCATTGGTGCCAAATGGCATCATGGGACTTGTAGTGAGGGGGCACGCGGTCTAGTTTGTCTTGATTATTTATTTTGTGTTTGAAATGTTTAGAGTGGGGTCTATGTCCCATACAAAAAAATTACATTTTACGGTCACATAGGATGTGAGGAACCTGATGATGTCACCCAAAAAATGAATAAAGTTTATTTTAAAGTACAATGCTTTTGTTTTTTTGCATTTTTATTATCTATATATCAGGGATATTGGGAAAGAGACAGCAATAATGAATCACATTCAGAAGTAGAGCGCTTTTCACAATCAGATTTTCTTATTTCTCTGGATTACATGAATTCAGGGCAGTCTGGAAAACCTGCTATTGTGAATATAGGACCTGATTCAGACTTAAGAAGGATCTTGAAATTAAGGGCCGCATTCAGAGCTCCAGCCGCGTATACGCAATCTATGTTGCAACAAGAAACATAGATGACGTTAGAAAATTACTGCGCATGCACAGTAGCACAAATCGGAAAACTCCGGGCGCATTTGCTCTGAATATGGCTCTAAGAGAGGTAGGTTACACCTATATAAAACCATGTTGATTGCAGGGGGAATCAAGGTAATTGTATTCTTTGCATGCAGGGATATATCTTTGAATTGCTTACTGCACACAGATACTGACCAGTGTGTCAGAAGTGCGTAATGCGTAGTTTTCTTCTTAAGAAGGTAGCTACGCACGATAAGATAAGGTAGCCCTGTGGCACTATTAAGTGCCATAACGTACCTAAAACAGGGGGCAGGTTAGGGGCTGCACCAGTGAGTTAGGTGTGGATCTGTCTGCACCTGCCTCACTCTTAGATGAGATCACGGTCCTTAATTTCAAGCTCCTTCTTAAGTCTGAATCAGGTCCATAGAGTTGCAATCAAAACTGCATTTTATTGGTCAAAGTACTAAGAACGAAGGCCCGGATTCACAACACTGGTATTGCATATACGTCCGGTGTTTCCCGATATTTGATACTGCGCATGCGTAGTATTTTTGTCACGTAATCTACGCAACTTTTCTTTTACGCAGATTGTGTATATGCGGTCTGAAAGACGAAAAGTTCTGTAGATTACGTAAAAAAAGACACTACGCATGCGCAGTATCAAATATCGGGAAACACAGGGCGTATATGCAATACGTCCGGTGTTGTGAATCCAGGCCTAAATATTTAAACTATTAATTATAGATAATAAACAGACGCTGCTGAGCTTTTGACTCTAGTAGACACCTGACAATTTAAAATAAGACTGTCCATGCAGCACCTTCAAAAGACCAATCATTAAATCAGTGACAACGTGAAACAGAGGCAGAGTTTGATAGCAATAGTAAAGGTGTCTGGCAATACAATTGTTCCCCCTCTACTCTGCTCTGGAAATAACAGGGTGGTGATATCTTAAGTGCACATTGAAAAGGTTCGGTCTGTATCTAGAGCAGAGTGGAGAGGACTGGAGGCAACGTAACTACAGTAAGTGCTGGGGTAGCAGCCATCTCCCCTGGGGGCCTGTAAGCGCTAGCACCATCGCGCTGACTAGAGTAACGCCTCTGACATGAACTCTTATGACTTTATGGAGCAAATCATTGGTGTATACAGTCATTTTTAAACACTCCATCTAAAACTGTTGTCCATTAAATTCCCCCCCTAAATTATAATAACAACGTGCCCGCAGTTACCAAACAAGGACCGAATTGTGACTTCTGTCCTTTGCAAATGCTCATGTGCGCAGCGTTATTCCACTATGGCTCTGGATCCTCAGGCAGTGGGGTGGTATTTACATGTCTCAAATGCAAGGTGTGAGGGGAAGAATATTTTTTAAATGTATAGTAAGTTCTTATGCATAGTTGCCGACTATCCTGAAATTTCCGTGAAACTCCTGATATAGGCACATTGCTCTCGGAATCCCGGGAGAGACGGCTAATCTCCCAGATCTGGGCTTCAGGCAGTGATTTAATGCAAATCTCTGTCTCAAGTGTTATTAAGGATAGGCGAGTCTTGATGATATCCAGTCTCGCCCCATCCTTAGTAACCTTAAGAATGGCAGCTTAGATTAGGCAGGGGTGGCGCTTCAGGCATGATTTGCATAAATCATGCCCTCAGGCCCCACCCCCACCCCCATGCTGTTTTCTTTTCTCCTGGAGGGGAGAAACAAGTCAGCAACTATGCCCTTATGCCCTATCCCTATGGAGGACATGAGGATGGCTCATGTTAAAATGTTAAGGTAGGGTTCACTTATCATAACTCCATCCCTTACCAGCACAAGAGTGTGGATTCAGCGGGGATCAGGCATCGCGGTGGGAGTCCCCGCCATGAATGTTGTCTTTTCATCTGTCTCTATTTCGAAAAGGAAGCCTTTTCTGATCTTTTGTTTTTAGAATGTGTAAGTATGTCAATCGACGTACTTATACATTAATTTTCGGAAGACTCACCCACCGCACACGTTGCGACCTGCCACATACCCCACTGGAGAGGTGAGTAACCTCTCTGGGGACTTTTAGGGTTAGGCTCTGGGAAAGGGAGGGTTACGGTTAGGGTCATGGAAGGGGATTCTTGGGGTCAGGTTTGCGGGGAAGAGAGGGTTAGGGTCACTTTGCAGGGAATGGAGTCTTAGGGTCTGGCTGCAGGGAAGGGAGGGTTATGGTTAGGGTAACGGAAGGGGAGGGTTAAGGTAAGGATTAGGGTAAGGGTTGGGAATGGAATTATACTCACTTTTCGGTGCAACGTCTTCATTCTGCATTCTTCTCTTCAAGGCAAGAGCAATCGATTGCCCTTTTCGAAAAAGGGTCATTTTCAGCAGTGACCCACACTTTGGCCATCAAATCTCTGATGCTGCTATGCACAGAGCCCCAAGCACAGCAGAAGTGGAACTTTGTGTCCAGTCCCAAATTATGAAACCCTGATACAGGGATATTTGGCTACTATGGCGCTGATCCAGAGTTGGGAATATATATATAT
>WWET01006866.1:0-24032 GCA_011038615.1 Limnodynastes dumerilii | reverse complement strand
TCATTATCTGTAAGGTTGGTGCATCGGTCGCTGAACATGTAAGCTGGTCCCCGGTTAGCTTGCCTTCTACCCTTTTCCCGAAGAAGTGTTTGCCTTCGGTGGCACAATCTATTTTCTGGGACCCGTCTGTGTTGAAGTAAAAAAGAACAAACAAGGTTAACTTCAGATATAACAATCATGGTCGTTAAAGTCTGACTAGCAAAGCACAATGGGCTGGATCCAGACTTAAGTAAGTGCTTGAAATGAGTTACTGCTGGGCTAAACCATGTTGGTTAGAAGGGGAGTCCAGTTAATTGTATTCTTTGCATGTAGGAATATATCTTTGACTGCACACAGATACTGACCAGCTTTACTATCACACTGTTATTTAAACTTGAGATAGGAAACATCACCTCTCTCTAATACTGTTTGCAACAGATGAAATATAACTCCCCTGCAATCAACATGGTTTAGCCCAGGATTAACTAATATCAAGCACTTACTTAAGTCTGGATCCAACCCAATGTCTTGTGTGGACAAGGCCGCCATCTGGGAGGGACAGCCAGGACTATTGTCCCGGGCCCGGAGCTGATAGGGTCCTGCCAACACTTACCTATCTCTGCAGCAGCAGCAGGTATTGGCAGTATCCTACCACCGATACTTGCTTCTCAGAGCTGCTCAGTAGTGGGCCAATGCACAGGGAAGAGCTTCTCTGCACACTGGCCTGCTGTTAAAGCAGGTCTGCGTCACCCTGACCCTATGTGACATCACCAATGATGTCACATGTTGGCGGGGCCCCGTGGCTGTGTCCAGGGGTGCTGCATTTTTTGACCACAGCCCTGTGTGTGGGTAAGGGGAGGCCGCTCCATTTGGGCTTATGAGAGCAGGACCCTACTTTAAGATTTTTTCAAAAACAATCCAGCATTTACTGTAAAATTTAAATACCTCCCACCTAGATTACACACCATACAAAACCTGCCCCCACTGCTGGGAGGACTACAAGCATGGAATTACAAAATGCGGGCATTTTCTGCACTCCCCACAATCCAGGTTTCCAGTAAGGCTCTGGATCCTCACAATCCAGGTTTCCTAGCTGGAACCCTTTCAGAGGGCAGGGATGATGAAACACCATATGTACAGCGTGCATGCATGCTCGGAAGGGGGCCGTATGCAATTCGGACAGTAGGGGCTTGGTTAAGCATTTATTAAGTTAAATCTCCCCTCACACATACAGACTTTAGGATCACACAGTGATCTGTTAAGGAAACTCTGCTGCTGCTTTAGCTGGTGTTCTAAACCCAGACCAATATGATTAGCAATGAGCCACATAGTTATAGAAAAGATTAACGTGGAGGAAAGCACTACAGTACATTTAGACTGAAGCTCAGTGCAGGTGTTGTTGCTTCTAAATATCATACCCCATAAATGTCTAACTCTCCACTGGCACCTTGGGTCTGACACAGAAGACCTGATTCACAATTAAGAATCAATGGCTTTTTAGGTGTGTAAATTTAAGAAGGGACAAACAGCACATGCGTAGTAACTTTATTTACACAAGCTACAAAGGACTTAAGAAGGGGACGGCTCTGAATCACAGGTTCGTAGTGACTTAAGAAAGAAGGAACGTGCCGGGAGAACTTAAGAACGAAGATAAGAAGAGTGGGTGGAGGAAGACATTTAAATGGGGAATTCTGGGCATGGTTTGTCAACTATTTTCCTAATTTTGCCACTTATGCACACAACTACGAACCTTAAGTTAAGGCAGCCCTATGGCACTCATAAGTTGGTTAAGAAGCTGAAAACCGAGGGCATGTCAATGGAGTCAGCATGCTAATTGGGTGCGTAAAATTAGGAACATAGGGCCAGATCTTGAGCTACGTTTCCATTACGTTTCCTAGCGTAGCGTACTTACGCTAGCGTATTACTATGCACTCCCCTTGGCACTCCCCTCGGCCATACGTAGTTTAGCCGTGTTACGCTTTTCAAACCGTACCTTAACTTTACACAGCGTAACTCCTGTTGGCCGTAATGGCTGCACATACTTACGTGCCTAATCACGCCCATACTGTACAATTTAAATACCTCACCCCGCCTCCGAAGCATAATTACGGGTGTAGTTTGGCTGGCACGTCCCTTCGTACGTAGTTACGCTGTTGATGCGAGGCAGGTTTGTACTTTCAGAGTTACGTGTCATAACATCTGAAATGCGCATGCGCAGTACATGCAAAATAGCGGTTTTACGTCTCCGGCTAGCGTAAATACCCTAGCGTTTGTAGTTTTGGATCTACCCCATAAAGCCTTTTATGTCTGAATCAGGCCCAGATCTAACAGCAACAACAAAAAGGAGCAAATCTGCACCTGGATAAAGTTAATGTTTAACTGCAGGAAGAGCAATTTAAAATGTGCAAACAGAATAACGGGAGAGGTGCTTTTTGTAGCTTCATTTTTCCTTTTTATTGAGGTAAAAGTGGATATAGATATGTAAAATATAAGAAAATATATAAAATCAATCCGTATTAGTATATAGTAAATATAGCTTGCCAAAAATTAGAACGAGAAAACAAACTATCCCTTGAAGCCTAAAATAGATAGTAGATGCACCGGCACTTCTCAAAAGCTTCTAGATACACAGGTACCTCCTCCCAATAAAACAGACAAAAATAAAATAACAAGTTAAACAATAAATATTTAAAACAAAGTCTCTTTGATGAGATGAAACGCGTCACTGTGAACTCACAATGCGGTGTATAACTACTGCCACCATTTGGCTCAAGTCCTGTGCTTAGAAATATCTGCACATAAATCCAAATGACTGAGAGCTTTTACATCTATAGAGACTGGTGTACAGTCCGCGGGCTGGCCACCCACTCCATTTGCAAAGCAGGAAGATTACAACTTGGTGTTTCTGGACCCGGAGGTATTGCAAACTTTAGTCCATCCACAATAGGTAAATCTCTGTGCGTTCCAAACTACTATATCTCCTGCGCGCATTTGTTTCATTACAAACCCAGTCTACCGGTTCTGATGTTCTCAGTGCTGTTCTTTGTAGATGAATCTATTTGAAGGAGGCCATTGATGCCAGTGGGGAGTCTTTTCTATAAGTGTTTTAAATATTTATAGTATCAGTTTATCATTAGCGCTGCTCTATTTAGTTTTTTTTATCCCTTGAAGCCTGGTTATTTATTTTTTTAAACCGTTGTATTAACACAAACTTCTAAATTTAAATAATAAAATGTTTTAAGTTTTTTGTACAATAAGCAAAATCAGTCCTTCTTTTGAATACATGCAAAAAAATCCTTAATTTTCCCCCTCACATTACAGCATGCTTTGCCAATGTGCACCTTTTTGTTCAACCCCACCCCTTAACGTCTTTTTCTGCACTTTCCTTCTTCACCCTGAAGGTGGCAGCATACCTCTTTATTATACCTGTTGTCCAGGTGTCACCTAAGATAGTATAAAATAAACAGAGCTTGAATTTACCTTTAGTGTCCGTAATAAAATAAAATTAAATTTATTACAGTAAATGCAGTAAAGTCTTTCTGATCAGAAATATTCTTTATGCTGATCTGATTGACAAATACAGATATCTTTTAATTTTTTGGGATGTATGTATGTATTATTTGTGCATTTTGCAATAAAAATCTTTATTTTTTTTATTCTAGTCTTTCAGAGATTTTTTTTTTTATTTGCTCTTTTTCGTATGGTGTAAAAACGTGGAGGAATCTAGGGGAATCTATCCAGAATCTAACCAGTTTGTTACTGGTTTATGGCAGTGTGCTGGGGCAATTTTCCCTTTGTTTCTGTGGCTAGCAGGTTAACCCCCTGCCTTTCATGCACTTGTTTACATTTACCTATAAATTGATTTAGCAACTTCCATTCTGTGTTTATTTTGTGTGTGTTTAGTAAGGTAAATACCTTACTGCTATCCACGCTCACCCAGCACCCCCTTTTTTTTTTATTTAACTATTGTTTTTGGGGAGAGCAGACCCCAATGCAGGGTTTGTAGCGCCTGTAAGCAGTAAGATTATTTTGTGTTTGTTTATTTAATTCACCACGCATACTGCCATTTTGACCAGATAAACTTCAAGTGTAGAACGAAGTATGAATGAAGTCCTGTGTAAGCAGAAACTGCATTGTGTGACTTGCATGCTCCCCTTTACTGCTCCCTAATAACAGCTATTAATGGTAGGAAAAGAGGGGTATATGGGTAAATCGCTGGAATACTTACCCCCTAACGCCAGCCCGAGTTGGCGTTACTTTAATGCTGGGAGCATCGTTTAATACTTTCAAGGCTTTGTAAATATATAACAAAGTGCCGGCTCACACACAAAAAAAAGGGGCTGGCGGAGATCCCCAATATCTACATAGATTGCCATGGAAACTGCTATTTTCCGTGGCGATCCATTGTTTGTAAATAACAATAACTTCATTTTCACTGGATAATGCCCATTCTCACATGAAAATGACATTATCAATGATTATGCAAACACAAAAATCTCTTTGATTTGACTTTTTTGTATTAACCGTGATTACTTGCCTGAAACATTGTATGTTCCAAGACTTCATTTATACTTCTTGTACTTATGTCATGTGATACTGTGAAACTGTATCTCTGTATTTGAAAATCCATAAAATAAAGAATAAAAAGAAAATGACATTATCGCATGAAAATTATCTTTTTAAATAGACCCCTATATGTTTAATCTATAAAACAGAGTTGAGCTAAGAAACTTCACCTTTCAATTCTTATTCTGCTTTCATATTATAAATTTCCCTCCCCTTGCTGTTCAACATGGTGTTGCTCAGGTCTACACTTGCACCTAAACAAAGGGGGAAGTGCAGCTCTGATTCAGCCCCAACATCTTTATAGCAAAACCAAGATACTCTATAGTATAAATTACTGAATGTCACACAAATACATTTAAAAACATCTGCAGAACATACATACAGATAAAAGGCACATATTACCAATGCATCTCTGTTTCACTCTTTGCAGTTCATCTTCTCTTCTGGATGATAGGACTAGTGAGGCACCTATTTTTGCTAACTGGTAACACAACTCCTCTCCAATACCACTTGATGCACCAGTCACCCAAACGACACTACCACAAAGTTTACGTTCTGGAAAAAAACAAGAAAACCCAAAGTCAAACAAACACTGATTACATCTATGTGAATTTGCTTTTATTTACATACACGTGTTTTAGTAATGTAAATTTGTAATTAATTATTGAACTGTTGTCAAACAGGTAAATTACCCGGTGCATGCCCGAAGAGCTCAGCCCACAACAAAGTTAAATCTGCATCAGCCTTAATAAGCCTGATGAGCTGCATGACACAGTACACAACGAAGCACAGCATCAGGGCTGAAAGTACAGTAAGCAGATCCATGTCGGGCTTCTCCTGTAACCTCACTGCTAGGTCTTAAAGTTTGTCCTTTTCATACAAATGACAGAAAGGAATAGGAGGGATCACAGTCTGCGAAACCTCTTCCTATTTCCCTTCCTGCAGCGGAAACCCAGCTTATTATCACACAGCCTCCATGTTAGGCAAAGGCAGCTGCGTGTAGTCAGAGATGCTACGTGCAAAATTACGCTAAGATGGATGGGTCTGGGTGCCACTGCGAGTTTCTGCAGCTGTGTTTCATATTATTGAACAATAATTCCACCATGTGTTTTTTTCCTTGTAGATCTTTATTTTAGTAGAGAAAAAACAGTGCATAGTAAGTAACATTTCCAGAATAAAATGATGTAGGCAGCTGCATGATGAGCAATAAGAGCAGGGCTGAGACAGTAGAGGGTCTGATGACAGGAGCGCGGATTAGTGTTCCCACAGCTGAAATATGAATAGCAAATTAGAAGTGAAGGAAAGTTCAGAACACTGTAGCAGGAGGAGTGGAGCAGCAAAGCACAATAGCAACCGCCACTAACTAGTTAATCTATTATTATCATTTATTTATAAGGTGTTTTGTTTATAATCTATTCTAGGCATCACCAGGTCTCGTAGAAAGTTTAAAAACAGAATGGAAGTTGCTCAATCAATTTATAAGTATATGTTAAACAGGTGCGTGAAAGGCAGGGGGTTAATCTGCTTGCCACAGAAACAAAAGGAAAGAAAAGCCCTAGCACACTGCCATAAACCAGTAACAAACTCTACTGTTCTGTAAAATAAAAACTTGCCTGACCGGGAGACGCATCTGCCTGCAGGTGCCAGTCCTGAAATGAAGACATGCACCGGCATGCGCAGTGTTTCTCATGTCAGGACTTGAAATTCAAAGTCCCGAATGAGAGTCACAGGTCTTCATTCAAGCAACGTTCATTTAAAAAGGAAATGGTAAATAAATAAACCCCAGTATCACAACCTAGTTTACTCTGTATACTTAAATACTAGTATATGATACTTTATGCTCAGATGATAGTATAGGACACATAGTTCCTCTATCTAGATTATGAGTAGTTATAAGGATGTTTAAAGGTGGGTACATCAGTATATACTTCTTTTTTTTTTTTTTTTTGAATCATTAAATTTTTATTATGCTTTTTTCACACTTTTTAACATAGTCCAAATATAAGGGGAAAAAAAAGATAAATACAATTTCTCTAATACAAAAAGCTATTTTAACAATTATAATCAAAGACATTACTGTCTATTCATTACAAGAAATTCTTTAGAAGTAGACTATGTCTAAAATAACAATTAAAAAAAAGGGAGGGGGGAACCCATACTTCTTAAAGAAGGCATCTAATATAATATACATACCTGTCCAATCAGTTAAACAGTAAAAGACATAATTTTAGAGTATTAATAAGCTTAACTCATAACATGCAATATCCATCCTACAGCTCCATAAGATCCGTGCCTCTCAAAGATTCAATTGATGAGAGATATGATAGAGGTGTAGGACAGTATTGGGAGAAAGTTCTCAGGAGGTTCTCCTTATACTCTTGCCAACTGTACCATTTACCTATTTCAGCAAGGGACGCCATAGAATATAAAGTACCATAGGTTTCCATGTGATATAATTTATTTTGGCGACCACTTTTTCAAATGCTGGGGATAGGGGTGACTTCCATTGTTGACCCAAAATATTTTTTGTAGCTATCATCAAATGACCTAATAGATATCGATCACTATGTAGAACCTGAGGGGGATAGATATGCATCAAAGCTATAAGAGGAGAAGGGAGAAGTCCTGCTTTAAAAGAGTGCTTGACAAATGAAATACTTTTTCCCAAAGAGGAACTATTACCGGGCATGACCAAAAAATATGTTTAATGGAGGCGACTAGGAGTCAAATATAATCTATATATTAAATTAAATTGTCTCTCCGAATGGTTAAAATATTTAGAGAAATTAAAAACTATTCTATATATTGACTCCCATTGAACAGATAATATAGAAAAATGTAAGTCTTTTTCCTAGGTAATTTGAGCCCGTGGGGAAGAAAACCCAAAAGTATCTTATACCAGAAAGAATTAGCTCCTCTGGATTCAGTTGCTGTACACCAAGATCTATACTGTTCTGAAAGGGGCATTAAAGAACCACTCACTTTCTTAACAGAAAAAACCCAATGATTTAACTAAAAATATATATATACCTCAATACTTGAAAGGTTATATTTGTTTTGTATATAAGTAAATGGAAGTATATCTGAACCCTATAGTATATCTTCTAAAAACAATATTCCATTTGTCTGCTACTGAGTCAAAGATAAGTTTGGAATAAGTTTAGTTATTGCAGCCAATGAAGTTTTGCATGATGGAAGCATTATTGCTCTATTAGCTACAATTGTCCTATCCCAAACTGTAATAGCATCTCTGACCACTAAGAGTGGAATTGTAAGAGAAGGTCTCATGGGCCCAGGAATAAATGGTATGTCTGCTAACGGAAGGCCTATAACAGAGGCCTTTTCCAACTCCACCCAGAGCTCCCTACCTGATAGAGGTAACCAATCCCGTATATGTGAAAGAATAGATGCTTCTTGGTACAATTCAAGACATGGTAAAAAATTACCCCTCCTTTGGGCTTAGGCAAATACAACCGGGATATTGCTATTCTAGGGGGTCTCCTCCTCCAGACATATGACCCCATATACATCTGTATATCCTTCTATGGGTTCCAATACATGGGCTTATCTTGCTTAATCCAAAGGAGGTATGACATGATAGATACTTATTGAATTTTTCCACTGACGCTGGTGCTCACATCAAATGAGAATCAATTGTTTGGGTTTCTGGTT
This sequence comes from Limnodynastes dumerilii, assembly GCA_011038615.1. Lineage (NCBI taxonomy): Eukaryota > Metazoa > Chordata > Amphibia > Anura > Limnodynastidae > Limnodynastes > Limnodynastes dumerilii. The sequence goes on along the minus strand of WWET01006866.1, from coordinate 15,815 downwards.
GAGCATCTTTTATCTTCTATGTCAGATAATAACCTAATTCTCTTAATATTGTCATGGTTGGCACGATGGTGGTTTGACTAATCGGGTCAACTATGGCCAGCATAAAGGAGTACAGTACCAATCAACAGAAAATATATTTGCAATATCACCTTCAATTATTACTACTGGACCAGACTTATGATCCCACTGCGAAAAGTAGAGATGGAAAAGTAGAGATGTTGCCTTTAGATAGGTGACATTGCCCATTCTCCATGTTTGACAGTATTAACATCTTAACAAAAAAGAAACTAAAAAAAAGTTAAGAAAAAAATAATAAAATAAAAGTCAGTATGTCTTCCCATGAGTGGTCTGCTTGACTAATGGCTGGAATACCATCATATGATAAGATGATGTATAGTACAGCACTGTACAATAGCTGCTTGGCTGACTCCATTGTTAAGGGCAAAAACTATTTATATTCAATTTTAGCAGCAGTGAGAGATCCTGGTGCTACCTGACGGCTATATAGAAGCATCATTCATTGATCCAACACTGTTGCATCCAAGACAATGAAAACATGATGGAGAGTATAATTCCCCACGGACACAACCCCATCACTCAGATAGCAGAGAACGATCAAGGAGAAAAATGCAACGTGCTAAGAGGAAAACCATATCTGCGATTGCAGCTTTAAACAGGCCCATTCAAGTAAATTGCTCTTACACTCATCAGAGGCCAACGACAATACTTATGATGAAAACGCAGTGGTTGATACCTATATATCAGTATAAACAGGGCACAGTGTAATACGTTCTTGACATTTTTAACAATAAAGACAGCAGCTGAATCAAGCAGAAAATCGGAGTAAAAAATTGTAAGGCGCTTTGTAATATGATGGCTGCCATTTTGTGCGCCTTAAATAAAATTGCAGAAATGACCTACTATGCATGCGCAGTAGGTCCTTTACTAAAGATACGCACCTAAGAAGCGACTACTTCTTAGGTGTGAATCCGGCCCTCTGTTGTGTTATTTAAGTAAGAAAAAGATAAAACATAAAATAAAACATCTGTTTTTAGCACCATTTCTAACATAAATTTAATTTGCTTAGATTTATGGTTAAAAAAAGAATCCCTGTTCCACAATATATTCTCTCCTTAAATTAGAAAAATTAGCAATATTTTTTTTTTTAAAAAAAAAGATAATCTTACTCCTATAACTCAAAATTAATGAATACAATAAATGTCAGTTTCTATGACACATATTCTTTAAATGTCCCGTTGTGACATTATCTATCCAAGACTTGCCAGGCTTTTACATGACAAATCACGTCTTATAATTGCCTAAAGAAACACACAATCACATCTAAAATTTGTCAGGTCATTTTCCTCTATTCACTCGATGATTTGTAAATGCAAAGTAAAAAATAGTCCATGTATCTGCATTTAAAACACATTGGATTATACTTTGGATTCTTTACTGACTGTGACACAGTTTTGCTGTTGAATACTTGATGGAGTCAAATTTTTACACAGCATTAAATGGCCTTTTTGGCAATAAACCCTAGCCCAGGGCCCATATTCCTTGTATATTTCTGTACATCATGTACTGAATACAAAATGATACATTTTAACCTCTCAATGACTCCATAAAGTACAGCTAGCCTCAAAAGTAATTAAAGAAGTATGCTTTGAGTTCAATGCCATACCATTTCCAATAAAGATATTCATTATCTCATAATAATAAAAAAGATAACTCAATAACATAAAATCAAAACCCTTTTAATATCACAATCTCTGAGTAATGTATGCAAGGGACCTCTCTATATCTAGAGTTTAAAGCTTTAGAATGGATATGAGATATTTGATCAAATCTCCACTAGTTACAATGATTTCCATTAGCTGGCAGTGTTAATTAAAACTAATTTCCATTGAGAGAAATCTAACTTCCCAGGAAAGGTAATTTATTGTATTTCAGTGTTTATTAAAGAAAATTACAATTTTTTAAAGAGGAAAATTGCATAATATTAACATACAAATTAGCGCACATGTAACCTGGACTATTTTAGTTGCTTTTTTGTCTCTAATGAGTTTATGTCTTTCTAAAATTTGATTATCTTAATAGAGTCGCATTCTTTTGTTCAATTCGGAGATCATTTTCTGAAAAGCTAACTTTGCCTACTTTGAAAATGGATTCTAAAGTACTATTTTCAAAATACAGGCAGCCAAAAGCTTCTTTTTGGCTACCTCTATTTCGAATAAATTATTAATTAGAAACTTTCTTTAATGAATGGGTAAGTATGTCAAATTTCTTTTTCGGCATACTTACCACTTCATTAATTCTGAAACCACTGCCGCAGACCCGTCCCATCGAGGTGAGTATTGCAGGGTTAGCCTAATAATAAAGGAGTCTTAGGGTCAGGCTGCGGGGAAGGGAGGGTTAGGGTAATGGAAGGAGAGGGTTAAGATTAGGGTAATGGTTTGGGTTACATTCATACTTACCATTCGCCGCTGCATTTTCATTCTTCCGTGGATTGATTGCTTCTCTGTGAGGCAGAAGCAATCGATTTCTAAGCTAGTTTGCAACCGGCTGGGAGAAAACGGCCCTTTCGAAAAAAGGCTTTATGGGTTAATTTTGCTGGTAGCCAATGAAACTACCAGCATAGTTATATGGAGTGCGGGAGGAAACTGGAGCACCTGGAGGAAACCCACGCAGTCACTGGGAGATCATACAAACTCCACACAGATAAGGTCTAGGCTGGGAATTAAACATCAAATGTTGATGTTTTCCGGTTTCAGTATGTAATAAAATATATGTAATATAAATGTAATACTAACATAGGCCCATATTCACACTTAAAAGGCAGTTGCTTCTTAGGTGCGTATCTTTGGTAAAGGACCTACTACCCAATCTACGTACCAGTTCATCTGGCACATAGTATTTTAGGTAGAAAGAGGTGGTGTAATGCCGCTTCAGGGAGGGATTAGGTAGAAGTGGGAGGGGGGAGGGATTTAGTTTAGCCAGGGAGAGCAGAGGGAGGCGTTATGTCGCCTCGGGGAGTGTTTAGGCAGAGGTGGGAGGGATGTAGTTTAGCCAGGGAGGGTGAGGGAGGTGTAATTCCGCCTCAGGGAGAAGTAGGAGGGGGGAGGGATTTAGTTTAGCCAGGGAGGGCAGAGGGAGGCGTTATGTCGCCTCGGGGAGTGTTTAGGCAGAGGTGGGAGGGATGTAGTTTAGCCAGGGAGAGTGAGGGAGGTGTAATTCCGCCTCAGGGAGAAGTAGGAGGGGGGAGGGATTTAGTTTAGCCAGGGAGGGCAGAGGGAGGCGTTATGTCGCCTCGGGGAGTGTTTAGGCAGAGGTGGGAGGGATGTAGGGATCTTTGAATATAGTCCATAACGCTAAACTGTCAACATTTTGACCTGTCGACAATTTGACCGTTGATATAACAACCATTTTCCGTACTCTGTGAGCGTAACATGTCCACAATTCAGTATAGCGCATGCACACGCAAAAGACTTCCGGTGTGGATCTGGATTCTTGAAGCCTTTCTGACAGCAGGTTGGGATAAGCCGCCATGCGTATAGCATGGGGCCGGTGCATTTTTCGTGGGGATGGAGCGTAAATATAGGTTCCCGGGATCAGAAGTGACAAATGTATGAGAGAATCACACAGTGATTTACGATCAGGCAGCGGCGGTGGAGTTATACATCCGGTTCTGATTTCTAATTTAGTAATTTTTTATAATCCTTTTATTATACCTAAAAAAAACCTGTATCACATATTATTACAGTACTATAGCCATAACCCAATCATGTATATGTTTATTATTTTCTACTTTCCTTGACTCGTGCTTTCCCACATTTGACTAAGTTTGTACAAGATATCACGTTGTGTGTCTATTATTAGACTACTTCAAGCCACTCACTTTCCTATAGGGAAAGGAGGTTAAGCTTTGAAGCTCTTAATTAAATTGGACTGAGACCACAATGAATCTCTTCCTGTCAATAAACAAGCGATGGTTCTCATTGTCTCAGTGGACGGTAATGTTATTGATACAATGATGAATGTCAAGAGACAAAAAAAAAAAGCCTTACATTAGAATCTGTAACTAAACCAAGGTCAAACAATGTATAAGAAGTCATGCTCATTATAGAAATGTATGGAATGTAAGGAAAAAGACCTAGATTTACTAAGCTGCGGGTTTGGAAAAGTGGAGATGTTGCCTATAGTAACCAATTAGATTCTAGCTCAGACTGATCTATTACATGCTAGAGAATGTCAGCTAAAATCTGATTGGTTGCTATGGGCAACATCTCCACTTTTCCAAACCCGCAGCTTAGTAAACCTGTAGGGTTTGGGGCACCTAGATTCACCCTAAAATATAGAAGTATATGAAGTCCAATATTATTCCAGGGTCCAATAGTACTTTAGAACAGTGTTCCCCAACCTCAGTCCTCAGGGACCACTAACAGTGCATGTTTTCCAGGTGTCACTGCTGGAGCACAGGTGTGTTCATTACTAACTGACACATTTTAAAAGCTCCACAGGTGCTGCTCATTATATCACTTGTGATTCTTTAAGGAAACCTAGAAAATATGGACTGTTAGGGGTCCATGAGGACCGAGGTTGGGGAATACTGGTGTAGACTATGTCTGTGTACCTTTGCAATGGGTATGTTCAGGATAAATGATTCCAACACAACTCACAGTTGCGACCGCTAGCGTTTTGAGTGGTGTTTCGTGTGGGTAAAATGGCGGTGGGACGTAGCCAATATGCAGGGATAATGTGCACCCAATCCAGACCCAAATGCAGTCATAATTAGGCACGGTTTATGGCAACATATTTGCACCAACTACAGGAAATGTCTAAGTTCAAGAAACTACTGATGACACTGCACAACCGATATGGGATCCTTCTGGTAGGTAAGTGAATGCTGCTTATATATTGTGCAGCATATCTTTTTTTTTTAAATTAATACTAATTTCCTTCATGGGCCGTATTCAGAGATCCGTTTTCACGGGTAGTTCCGTGCGTATATTTTTAGGATCGGATCAACTGCGCATGCGTAGTAACTTTATTTACTTAAGTTATGTTGAATATACACACGTAAGTGCTTTAGGTACGGGCATGTGAATCGCACTTGGGTACATACGTGCAGATGGGCGGCGTAGAAATCCGTACCTGAAAATTTACATAAAAGTGGGTGGGGGGGAGGCATGTAAATGAGCGCAAGCAGGCGTGGTTATAAAGAATAGCACGGACGGAGCACATATACGCTCGTAAGTACACACGGAAAGATCAAAGTGGTCTAGGGACTCGTAAGTCACCGACCGCATGTCAGGGAGAGGGGAGTGTCGGGGGTGTTGGTGGGTGTTTCCTTGCTCCGGACGTGCGTATAATTGCGTACATAAAAATAACGGATCTCTGAATATGGCCTCATGACAATATTTTTAGTACATTCTCATTGTCAGTTAAGCGTTGCCATGAAGCATAACCGCCATTTCCTAGCTACATAACAGTAACTGCCCTGCACTTGCATTTGGATTGCTGGGGAAGAGAACGCATGCGTAATGTGCTTGGTTGCGGGATACACCGCGGCTGTATCATAACCGAAATCATGCGAATAAGGAATATTTCTATTGGGAACTGGTACTATGGCAAATGGCCCTATTTCAGCAAGGTACCTGTTCTCAATGGTGAAATGTACTCTGCCTGTCTGGCTGTGGTTAAGTCTCACCGATGGGCTGTAGCGGGCTGCGTTTAAATGACAGAAGGGGAAGGTTAGGTTTATGCTGCGGGACATGGAGGGTTAAGGTTAGGTTGATAGAAGGAGGGAGGGGTTAGGCTGCGGGGCATAGAGAGTTAGGTTAGGCTGATTGAATGTGAAAGTTAGGGTTAGGTTGCGGGACATGTTAGGATAAAGTTAGGCTGATAAAAGGGAAAGGTTGGGGTTAACCTGTGGGACATGGAGGCTAGGCTGATAGAAAGGCAAGGTTAGGGTTAGGCTGCAGGATAATGAGGAGGGTTAAGGTTAGGCAGATAAAAAGGAAAGGTTAGGCTGTGGGATATGGAGGATAAAGGGTAGGCTTATAGAAGGGGAAGGTTAGGCTGCGAGACATAGGACCTTATTCATACTTAAGAAGCTAGAGCTTCTTAAATGCAGGGAAATAAGAAATAGCCTACCACGCATGTGTAGTAGCTCATTTTATGCAATCTACGTACCATTTAGGCAAGTAGATTGAGTATGTGTGGTCTTTAAAAACCACACGTACGTTAGGAAATAGAAAGAGACGTATCACGGCAGCCTCTGTGCTGATTTAAGAAGATTGGGAGCGGGAGGTATGGTAAGGAGCCGGAGAGGGTGGGGTAGGGAAAAGAACGTTCGTATTCCCCTTCTTAAGATGGAGAATATTAACAGGAAGTTAGGGAAGCCCTAGGTCACTTAACAGTGTCTTATGGCTTATCTAACGTCCTAAGGGTGAATACAATCTAACCTTAGAGAGTAAGGTTAGACTGATGGGAAGGTTAGTGTTAGACTACGGGATATGGAGGGTTAAGCTTAGTCTAATAACAGGGGAGAGTTTGGGTTAGGCTGCAGGATATGGAGGGTTAAGCTTAGGCTAATAAAAGGGGAGAGTTTGGGTTAGGCTGCAGGATATGGAGGGTTAATCTTAGGCTAATAAAAGGGGAACGTTAGGGTTAAGCTGCAGGATGTGGAGAGTTAATGTTAGACTGACAGAATCGGAAGGTTAGGGTTAGGCTGTGAGGCATGGAGGATTAAGGTTAGGCTAATGTAATGGGAGGGTTATACTATGGGATATGGAGGGTTAAGCTTAGGCTAATAGAAGGGGAAAGTTAGGGTTAGGCTGCAGGATATGGAGGGTTAAGCTTAGGTTTATAAAATGGGAAAGTTTGGGTTAAGCTGCAGGATGTGGAGGGTTATTATTAGACTGATAGAATGGGAAGGTTAGGGTTAGCCTGCAGCATATGGAGGGTTAATGTTAGACTGATAGAATGGGAAGGTTAGGGTTAGCCTGCAGGATATGGAGGGTTAATGTTAGACTGATAGAATGGGAAGGTTAGGGTAAGCATAAGGTTAGGCTGATGTAATGGTAGGGTTAGGGGTATATACCACCTGTCACTGTTGGTTTGGATCCTGATTACTCATGGATACAGAGCTGATTAAAATTTACCGCCGTCGTCATTGTTGAGATAGGGTGTGTCAAAAAATGTGCTGATCGTAGCGGAGAACCACATCCCTTGTCTGATATGCGTCTGTACACAACCTGCTTTCATTTATTTCATTTTTCAATCACAATCTTCAGCAGAGCAATTGCTCAACATATACTATTGGAAGCGGGCAGCAGACGGTTATGGGAAACAGATTTACTGTGCACGGGGGCATCATGACGCAGGGTCAGAGCTTCATATCATAGGGACTGTCTTTTAAAAATGTTGGATTGCTAGAAACAACCCCAGTGTGTACCAAGATTAAATTCCAACCTGTGTAGACATTTAATGTTCCGCTCCCTGCAGTGCAATATGGTGGCTCACATTTGTTCCTTTATTTATTTAGCTGTCAGTCCATGACTATTCTCCCTCTGCCTGTATAACATTGCTCATTTAATATTTTATTCAAATTACTATTAATTGGAAAACAAATCTTAATAACCACCAAAGACAAAATATATCTTTACAAGAAAATACAGCAAACAATTGACAATGCAATTAACAAAGGTAAACCTTACTTTACTAATTAAAATATAAGTTATCTAGCATTGTATTGTTCCCTGGGTAAATGAGAGATGGGACATATTCTCCGTAAAGATAATTATATTTGTGAAATACAGACAGACGAAAGCTCTTTTTTGACTGTTTCTATTTCGAAAATATTAGTGATTAGAAACTTTTATTAATAAATAGGTAGGTATTTTTCGGCATGCCTAGCCATTCATTATTTCAGAAACCGACGCTCCAGACCCGCCGCACAAAATGGGACAGGTAAGTGTACAAGGGGAGTCTTAGGGATAGGCTGTGGATAGTAGAGTCTTAGAGTTAGGCTGCAGGGAGGGAAGTCTTAGAGTTAGGCTACGGGAAACGGAGTCTTTGGGTCAGGCTGCAGAGATGGTACTCTTAGGGTCAGACTGCGAGGAGGGAAGTCTTAGGGTCAGGCTGCGGCGAGGGCAGTCTAGGGTCAGGCTGCGGGGAAGGAAGACTTTGGATCAGGCTGTGGGGAAGGGAGTCTTAGGGTCAGGCTTCGGGGAAGGGAGTCTTAGGGTCAGGCTTCGGAGAAGGGAGTCTTAGGGTCAGACTGCGGGGAGGTGAGGGTTGGGGTTTGGGCAATAGAAGGAGAGGGTTAGGGTATGGATTAGGATAAGGGTTAGGGATAGATAACTACGTATTATTCGCCGCTGTGACTTCTTCCTGGGTATGATCCATTGCTACTCGGCGAGGCAGAAGTAATCGATTTGAGAGCCATTTAGAAACTGACTGGTATAAAATGGCCCTTTCAAAAAAGGCCTGTTCTAATTGCAGATCCACACCCATGAGAGAATATCCAAATGCAATTACAGTTATAATTCATTAACATCATTTCTCCTTCTAGGAACTTATGTATTATGTGATATTATGTGATCATTTTATAATGTGCATGGTAATGGAGACATTCTACAATCCGATCAGAACATGGAAACCAGTCAGGGCCACATCTACCCCCGAATCTAAAGCAAATCTGGAGAAGCAGTCTGCAAGTTGTCACAATTATTTTGGCTCCTTTGAAATGACAGACAGAAATTCAGCCCAATACCGTGGCCACACAGTACTACTAATGCATGTGCCCATCCCTACACAATCAAACAGAGAAAGTAAATTGCAGGCTGGGCGGCAGCTTTAACATGACTCTTAATGGATGATTTACAACTGCAATGCAAATGTGCAGCAAACCAGAGAAACCAAGAATGAATTTATACATGGAACCTCAGGCTTCATTATTCTTAGTTAGGTCTCTGGAACAATTTGTGGTCAGGATGGTTTCACTTTTCCACGATCCGAAGACATGTAATGCTGGGATCTAACATTACCCAGAGGCCAGTATTAGGTTCCTGCTCTTATTTTCAAGCAATACCTTCCTTTACAATCCACCTCTGTTCTATACACAAACTGTGAAATTCTGCTCAAGCACAAAACAGAAGAAGACTAGAAACAATTCAGTTGCAGAAAAAGGAGCCAATATATTCTGCACAGACACCGATGCATTTTGTACACGCATTGGTGTGTGGAAAAGACACACTGTTTTTTTATGTATAGGCATCGGTGTAACAGAGGCGTAACATGGGTGAGATTGGTGGGACATGTCCTGGGCCCACTGAACTCAACCACAACTTTAAACTGGCAGCTGCTGAGGAACACACAATCCTGCATTGGTGCTTATTTGTACTGCTAAACCACTCAAGTGTCATGTCCCTCACAGCTGATCAGTTAAGCAGTACAAGTAAGCGCCGCTGCAGAGTATCAGCTTAGTCACAGTGGCTTGTGTGTTCAGAAATTCAGGCTCAGTTAATCCCCTGCAGTGCTGCTTACTTGTTCTGCTTAGCCAATCAGCTATCGGGGACATGATAACTGAGCAGGTGAGCAGTTGATTCCCTGAGCCTGATTTACCAAGCTATGGGAAAAGTAGAGATGTTGCCCACAGCAACCAATCAGATTTCAGCAGACATTTTCAAGTAGGTAGTAGGAAAATGAGAGCTACACTCTGATAGGTTCCTATAAGCAACATCTCCACTTTTCCTGCAGCTGAGTAAATCTGACCCCTCTGTCTTTGAATCCTTCAAGTAAGCCGTGGCCCGTGGGAATTGGTGTACTATGTACACTCTCTGGAGTACTGTGTAATAGCATTGGTGTATACAATTTCCTACACCTTTCTTCTCTTGTATTATTGTAAGTCTTTCCACTCAATGTCCCTTTAAACACTTAATGGAAATAAAGTGAGTGATAAAGGGTCCATTGTTAGTAATTCATGTTCTGTAGGTTGCATTAGAAACAAGTGACAGAGATGACAGCTCTGACAGTTCCCACCTGAAAACCTGTATCCCTGTCAGGAGGTGTTATCCCAGACAATGACTGAACATCACTCTGCTAAATACTGTCTACCACAAGCCATAATGAGTAGAGCGGGAACAGACCATGCAGCGCCTTCATTTACTGAAACAGATCCTGCATCATCTGGACTGACACTGGTTCACTTGGATGTGACATGGAAGAAATATGCTACAACAGCAATATATAACTGATGCTATGCAAAAGGTTTTCCTTTCCTCAGTGTCCAGGCAGTAGGGGTTAAATCAAAGAGACTCTGCAAAGCAACGAAAAACTACTGCATTATTACAATTATTGGTAATCAATCAGATGGTGGATTTTATTTACCAAACACATTCTATAAAATGAAGCTTGTATCTGATTGGTTGCTATGGGCAACATCCCCTTTATCTTTAAATGCTCCCTACCCTAAATGATTTAACACACTGTAAAACAATATGATACCTGTAACGATGAACCCTCACAGAATGCATATATTATTTGCATATAAAGATTGTGTTTGACATACAGTCAGTAATGTTTCTGCGTAAGTACAGAACAAAATGCATGTATATAATGCAATTCACACGGGGAGATGATAGGAGTCCCAACCATAGGCAAAGTACCATACCCTCCAGCATGACCCATTCCACCAGGTACACAATACTCCGCTTCTGAGCTTCCAACTGTCACTCACCTGGTTTTATTGAATTAACTGATGTTTGAAAAACATTTTTCTCCAGCACAGGTGGTTACCATAGTAACTGATTGCTGGAAGTTCAGTAACAGAGTATTTTATGTCTGGTGGAACGGGTCATGTTGGAGTGTATGAAGTACTATATGAGCATACATATGTAATTGACCCCTGAATCTCAGCTGAGATTGGCACTTCTTTATGTGTACTGATTTGCAGTCATCCAAATTTTTGATGCGACTTTAAAATATAGATTAAAAATAAAAATATTTGGCATTTATGTGCAATAAGAAAAATCAGCCAGCATTTTCCATGCATCAAAAAATGTCATTCATTTGCACCGCTGATATTGCAACATGGTTTAGCAGGTGCAGATTTTCGCCATGGATCAGCCTCACTGACAGGAGTGAGAAAATTGCATATACAGGGAAGTTAAAAACAGAAGGCAAGGAGCACAGAAACAGTGGCTGCTGATATACCTGCAAAGTGTATAACAAAGACTGAACCATTTTATTTTTTAGAGAGAATAACGGTTTTATTATGTGTTAAACGTTTTGACCTAGTAACCTATAAGTAACATTTATAAGGAAACAATCCCTTCCCTCCAACACAGATCTCTTCCCCCCAATTGTCTTGTTGGAGCTCAAATATTACCAGCTCTGGTAACAGTGGTAGCCCTAGTTGCCGACTCTCCTGGAATTTTTGGGAGGGTCCAGAAATTCAGGCTTTGCTCTCAGAATCTTGGCAGTGTCTGACAGAAGATGAGCATTTAAGAGACAAACTGTAATGTGACTCTGATATCTATGGTTTATTTACTTTAAGGGTAGATTTACTAAGCTGCGGGTTTAAAAAAGGGAAGATGTTGCCAATAGCAACCAATCTCATTTTAGCTGACATTCTCTAGTACGAAAAAAGAAACGTGAGAGCTAGAATCTGATTGGTTGCTATGTGCAACATCTCCACTTTTCCATATCCGCAGCTTAGTAAACCTGGCCCTAAGTTGTTAATGGGTACATTACATTAATACAGTATTTTCTCTATAGAGGCTTTAATGTAAGCTTTTTGTTTCTTTGCATTAATAAATTTTTCTTTTTTGGAAACAATTTAAGAAAGCTTCATTGTCATTTTCTTTCAAGATCAAATTAATTATTTTGATCTGTTGTCGGCGCAGGGCCCATAGGCCATTGCCTACTCTGCTTATTTGGTAATCCGGAACTGCTTAGTAACCCTATGAATGATTAATCAGGGGACGGCGTTTACATAAATCATTCTCCCAATCCCAACCCCCCTCTTGTTGCCATCAAAAACAATGCATTTAGAAAGTTTATAAATCAATAATTAAGATCACATTATAATAGTAAATAATATGGTAACGCTGGGCAACACTTGCCTAACCATCGCTGTGGATGATTATGGAAAGTGGGTATCTTTACTGATCATCACATCTCACGCCCGTATCCAGTCAGACTCTCCCCCACATTGCAGGTCTTCAAGTGTTCACTCAAAACGCACCTGTTCAGGCGCGTCTACCCCTCCTCCACTTAACATCCACACTGCATCCTTCATCTATCCCTTCTCTTCCTTCCCACTCTCCTCCGCTCACACCAGCAGTCCACTTCCTTCCCCCTCCTTATGCCTTCTGTAAGTTCTTCCCTCCCACATAGTGTGTTAGCTTGCACGAGCAGGGCCCTCCATCCTAGTGTTGTTCCTTCCTCCACCACTTCCTCCTCACTTTGTACCCTCTTGTCCCCCTCTGCTACCCTTTTACCCAATCCCCACCTGGTGGCTCCCTCTCAACCTCTCACTGCGCTCTATCCTCTGCTACCTGATCTTCCAAGCTTGACACTTCGCATTGTGCCTTGCGTTATATGCTTGCTTCACTTTATTGTTTTTCCGTGATATTTTTATAGTCATATTGGGTCTGATTCAGAGGCTGAAAATAAGAACTTAAAGTTACACCTGGGCAAAACCATGTTGATTTCAGGGGGAGTCAAGTTAATTTTATTCTATGCATGCAGGGAGAATGCTTTGCTTTTACTTATTGCACACAGATACTTGATCAGCTTCACTTTTAAACTGCTAATTAGACTTGAGCTGGGAAACATCACCTTTTAACTATAATACTGTTGCAACAAATTAAATTTGACTCCCCTGAAATCAACATGGTTTAGCCCAGGTGTAACTTTAAGTTCTTATTTTCAGCCTCTGAATCAGGCCCATTGTATTTAATATATACTATGCTGTCCATCCCTACCCTTATTCAGACTCTCTGGGCCAGAATCTGCTTGATAAGTGGAAATGACAACTCACTGAGCAGATCACTGTTCAGCAGACAGGTACGCTTTAATCACAAAATCATGCATAAATTACAGCACTGACAGCAAGTCCTTTATCCTATATACTGTAAAAGATAATTGTAGATGCATTATTTATTTATTTTAAGCTTGTTTTATAATGTTGCATGATTTAAACCCCTTAGTGCACTGTTTAATACAAATAGAAAGCTGACATGACTACTGCATGAACTGTCCATAAAGATTGACCTTTGGAAGTGAAGGTCAAGTCAATAAAAGTAATAACGTTAAAAGGTATATTTTGTTCTCAAAAGTTCATTCAAGTTTCTATATAAAGCTGGCCAAAGACTAGAGATTACTGGCCAGATTATCCAAGTATCGGGTGACCGGGCAAATAATCAGTATAGTTAGTGAGACAGATTATTTTTGAAACTGCAAATGAACATACCACAAATGCTCTGGTATGATATCATCATCTCTTGGCATGTTTGCTCCTGATATCAGTTATTGAGTCTACTGTCACAGTACTGTAGCCTGAGATTCTGCAGTGCTGTAACAGTGGACCCAACAGATCACAATGTCCTCTCTCCTTCTATGGGGTATATTTAATAAAGTCGCTTTTCGCAAGCGATTTCAAATCGATCGTTCTCGCAGCGATTTTTTGACGATTTTTTTGTTAAAATCGCGGTATTCACTAACCGACGATTTTCAAGCGCTGTCGATTTGCATCAATTTTTCAAGGGGTAAATCGCTGTGCTTTTCTATAGAAATTTAATGTTAACATTTTTTTTTTACAAATCACAAGTGCAGCATGTTTTGAATGCTTAGAATGGCTGCACTGATAGAACTACAAGGCTCAGCATTTTTTTTTACATTTTTTATTTTCATCGGCTACAGTGCAGCATGCTTAGAAGGCTTAACATGCTGACATTGATATTACTACAAGGCTCAGCAATGCTAAGCATTCAAAACATGCTGCGCTTCCTTGCATTCATTGAAAGCGCCCCACACAAAAGCAATTTGATTTTCAGCGCTTTGCCGACGAACTAAAGGCGATTTAGTCAAATCACCTTTAGTGAATACGGCGAATTGTATTTATTATATGGCATACATCTGGACGATTTCTGTCCAGCGATGTTTGCCTGGTCCATTTTGCTAAAGGCTAAAGTCCCGGGACTTTGCCTTTAGTGAATACGGCAATCGCCAGCAAAGTCCCGGGACTTTGGTCTTTTTTGGCAAAATCAACTTTAGTAAATACCCCTAAGTGTGTACTGTCACAGAGCTATGCAGCCTGTCACTGTCAGAGGTTCTGCACGGTGCAGCAGAATTTCTCACACTATTTTTGGCATTCATAAATTTGTTTTTTGAAGCTAGCCAATAGGCTAACTGAATGGGTCTCCTGTTGAGATTGACAGGAGAGTTAGCCATTAGGCTGGCTGCAAGATTCTCCTGATAGGATTATCATTACCAGCAGAAGTGTATGGTGCTCATATTGGGACCTTCCCCCGGGGGAAAATCATCCTGGTTATTGGCTATTTCCTGCTGGGAGCAATAATCTCCCTAGTGTATGGCCATCTTAATTGTTCTGAAAATCTGCTTGTATGAACACATCACATTGGTTTGTCGGTAGACTGGGGTTACCACCTGTCTGGGACTACTCTGGACTTACTGGAAAGCATAGAATGAGTCCAGGGACATACGACCGGAACCACACATAAGAAAGACAGATGACTACACATTGTGAATGCGTAAGTCAGCCGTGCCTGCTCAAGCACCAATGACATATTTATGCACCAGAAAGCAGTACGACCGATGCTGCTTTGCAATACGTGCTGCAGTCTCCGAGGGCGGGGCAGAGAGATTCACCACGCATACATTATAAGCATGGTGGGCGGGGAAGCACATACAGATCGTCCAATAAGGGCTTGGCTTACAGGATGAAATCCTTGCATGTGGGAACACTTATGGTAGGGTTGTATTCCCTGTTCCCTTTTGTTGTTGTCTGAGGTCCCAATACTAGATCATTTACATGCATTTCCCTATTGATCATATGTTACATTTTCCTATTCTCTTCCTCCTCTCTTAAATTGTTTTTATTTCTGAGAGTGCTCTTTAAGTCTGTTCATTTATCTTCATTACGTGTAGCTGTTGTTAAAAGAAAAGGAGCAATGAAAGTTATTTGTTATCATTAACCAGAAAATTATTATTATTTTTAATGACATATAAAAAATCTTCTCCGTGAATATAGTGCGCAGAAATAGCAAAATACACTTTTTGGTCATGCCCGAGAGGTAAAAACCATTCAAGCCTGTAATATGATATCATGCCCCTGATGCTAATTTACATCTAATTAAGTTAATGAGTATAAGAGTCTAGTTAACCCATTTAGGATCATGTGCTGTAGCCTCTTATTCTCATACTTTACATAATATTATATATATTGGCAGTGTTAAGTGTGAGATGGGTAATTTATTCAATGCAGATTTGAAGGCAATACACAGAATGGTTGAATGGTTGATCAATTTATACAAGAGGTCAATGAAGGGTGCTTGCAAGGGTCATAGGAGACAAACAAGAAAAAACCTCTAGCATAGTTTATTAAATAGCTATATTGCTATTTTATTAAAGTAACAAAAATGCATAAATGTTATCTATCCAAATACACACACACACACATATATACATACATACATATATACAAAAAAGGCCCCAGCACTCTTGCAATTACCCTGCGACTAATCATAACTTTCTATCTTTAAAATAA
The DNA here is from genome assembly GCA_011038615.1 of Limnodynastes dumerilii. NCBI lineage: Eukaryota > Metazoa > Chordata > Amphibia > Anura > Limnodynastidae > Limnodynastes > Limnodynastes dumerilii. The sequence continues at coordinate 16 of WWET01006866.1, read as the reverse complement.
AAGTCAGAGAATTAGT
>WWET01006865.1:30936-47283 GCA_011038615.1 Limnodynastes dumerilii | reverse complement strand
TAATAATAATATAATGGTATTAGAGATGAGAGGTGATAAATAACAGTGTGATCGTAATGCTGGTCAGTGTCTGTGTAATAATATAATAGTATTAGAGATGAGAGGTGATAAAAGTGTAATAGTAACACTGGTCATTATCTGTGTAATAATATAATAATATAATAGTATTCTAGATGAGAGGTGATAAATAACAGTGTGATAGTAATGCTGGTCAGTATCTGTGTAATAATATAATAGTATTAGAGATGAGAGGTGATAAATAACAGTGTATTAGTAATGCTGGTCAGTATCTGTGTGCAATAAGCAGAAGCAAAGTATCCTCCCTGCATGCATAGAATAACAGTGATTTAACTCTCTCTGAAATTCACATGTTTTGGTAACTTTATACCTGGATCCGGAGCCTTATCTGTATTTGTGCCCGTGTTATACATACACTGCCTGCATTCTGGGGATCTGCTGCATTTATAAAACTTTTGGCAGCTAAACAACCACTAAATCCAAGAACAAAATTTTTTTTCTTTATCTACACCAGGTGATAATACTCTGTAACCAGCCTTATCCCCACTATGTCAATGGAAAGCTTGATTATTCAAGGTCTATTATAACCAGCGAGATTATAGCTGGCTTCCCCTTTGGCGCACACCTCCCCCCTCCCCCCTGTAATCTAATTTTAGTAAAGCCAATAAAAACTAAGTTAAAGATAAAAAATAAGGAGCCTCCCTAACACTTTCGCTGGTTGGTGCAGGACAAGATTGCAGCGGAGCTGGGTACATGGTTATACAGTCATGCTGGAGATGGCTCTTAAGCTGTTCATACACTCATGCAATTATTGGTCTAATTACCCAATTATCGAGTGATCGGATCAATTATTGCCCTAGTGTGTGGGTAGGCTAGTAAAACACCCAATAATCAGTCCTGAAACGTTAGGGTCTGATCATTTAACCATTTGTCTCTCCAAACTATTACCTGCAACAACTTCCTGATATCGAGTAGTGTGCGGCCATTTTTAAATGATTGATCCTGTCCCTCCACCTCCAGGCCGGAGTTTCTCCATCCGTCCGACTCCATAATTATTTATTAGCACGTACAGAAGTAATAACGTAATGAAAGGTCTGCATCCTGCAAGAGACACAGGGCTTCCATTATACCTTAATGCTATACTTGCTGGTAATTATGGAGTCAGACAGACAGGGAAACTCCGGCCAGGAGGTGCGGAAGCCACACATTGGCTGGCTGTGAAACGCCGTCCAATCAGCTAACTGCAAGGTCCTCTTGCCAATTTCAGAAGCCCCTCCCTCTTCGGCCAGGATTATTGGTCCCAACAGGAGAGGGGCGGATGCAGACTTTTGATTTGGGGAGGGGGGCGGTTTGCTGTGATGTCCTGACTCCTCCCCTCTCCAGTCTCCTCCCCTCTCCTCCCCCTAAGAAAGAGTGGGTCCATGTGGGAGAAGCCTGGAGGAGGGACCTGGTTGTCATGGCCACCTCCTCCTGTTATTACAGTGACCGGCAGCAGCGTCATGTCTGACCGCTGGGCTTTGACACTGTCTGTCACAATCACTGGCAGCTGGGGGAGGGATCTGCCACTAAGGTGAGTAGAGCCGATATCAGAACCTTTCCCTAGTTATCGGACACCTCCTGCTAGGAGTGATAACCGCTCTAGTGTTTGGCCAGCCCTACAAGGTCACATGATGATCATGTGATTCCTGTATGTGCACCCAGCCGTCCAATCATCTCTCTCAGCAGAAGACGTCACAAGCCCTTCAATTAAACATTATCCTGCCATCTGGTAAGCCAGTAGCCAACTTTACACATGGATTTGCCAAACTCCAATCATCTGCTGTGAACGCGTCAGACGAGGCTTCAAAAAACCGCTGACTAACAAAATCAGCGGAATCTTAATCAGCGCCATTATCGCGACGCAAGGTCATTGAGAAAATTTCCTGATCTGGAGTTTACTATGAAGACGAGCGGTTAATCTAGCAATAAGCACAGCAAAACTAAACATAACAATTACCAGAGCATTTAAGCTCAACCCTGTTATTACCACATCACGGGGCCTGAACCGCGGAATAAACACCCAGAAAGACGCCGCAGCTGGGACGTTAATATTTGATGTGCGAGATTACATTGGGAGCGGAATAGAAAAGACTAAACAGGTGGAAGACAGTATCTAGGAAGTCGCGTAACGGTCTGTAGACGCCATTAATGGATTTACTTCTCAAAGGAAACTATATTTATTAATTCAACTCAATGAAGGACTAGGGAGTAACTTAGGACGGATTCTGGTTTTATTAGTAAAAAGCCAGCAGACATCCTGCGCAATTTCTCAATTCGACAGTCACGATTTTACTTACCGCAAGTGTCAGCGTAAACCACACCCCTAACACCCTACGTATCATGTACAGGAGCGATGGTCGTTTCAAAATATATAATTTCTTATAATTAGACAGAAAACATTAAGCACAGAGAAATTATTTGGTTTTGCAAGATGTATATAAAGACGCTTTGCAAACGAGCAGGAATTGTGACAACCAGGAAGATGCTAATTAATGCCTCTGAAACATTGAGCTCATAGCTGTAGGTGATAAAGAGGAATAATCAGGAGAAAAGACCGAATGTAGAACAGATTTTATGGATGGAGAATAATTGTGGCATTTACAGAGTGAGGCTCAGTCAGGTGACCAGTTCTTGAGCTGGTTATACACTGGGCAATTATCTGAAGCCTGATTGGGCGAGCTGTGCCCAAGTGATCACATCCTGTTGTTGGCGGTTTGTCGGCCATTTTGGGAAGACGTTTTGTCTCCCTACACTGACTGATATTCTGTCCCATTGGGTGGATCGGACAGTGGAAATTTTTGAAGAGGTGGTATGGAAACATAGAAATAATAGAAGTGAATGGAGATTTATAGTTTTGTAATTATATCAGAGGCAGATGTGACTGTATAGCATACGTCCATATACCCTTTAAGCTCTGATTTGGCCAATATGCTTAATATTGTTACAAGCTGCCTTCATCATGGTCTCGTTTTTTTATCAAGGTAAAAATAAAACGAGACAACAGCAATGTGATGCAGTAGGAAAAACAATAAAATCTATTCAACGACAATGTTTAGCTGTCCCCTAAACAATTGCTGTAGTACCACTTGTGGCCTCTAGATCCTTCCAGCACTTTCTCATTCATGACACTCATGTAATTATAAACTATTTTAGTGCAAAATATACATACGCATCAGGATTATAGACCATTATCCATTATCTTGCACAGCAATTAAGTCATTGTACAACAGGAGTCTCTTGTAAAAGTCTTGCTGTCGCTATGTATAGTGTTTACAGTCCCTGCAGAAAAACACCATAAAAATGTACGACAATATGCTTCGGGCTTCCCAGAATCCTTTGCAAGAGCGCTGCTTCCTGCACTAAACCTGGTAACTGCAAGGAAATCCGTCTGGATGCTATGTGAGCAGGACATTAACACACATTAGTGCCTTACGAGGAGAGACAATGAAAGTCATTGGAGACTTATCTGAGCTTCAGTGACAGACTGATAGATCCCTGTCCCACACCGGCTAAAGATATATCATCCTCCTTTATTGCTAAAGCCCCTGTATACTTGTGATACATAAATTGCATAGAATGGGCCGGATTCAGCGATCATATCGGGTCTCCTAAGGACCAGCCTTAACGTTTAGTACCGAAGTCCAGCAAGGTGTGGATGGAGAGGGCACAGCTGTACTGTACACCAGGGCAGGAGAGAGATGAGATGAGAGATATAAGATGGGAGAGAGAGAGATATGAGAGCGAAAGAGGGAGTGAAAAAGAGAGTGCTATGATACATGAGGGAGAAAGAGAGAGAGATTAGAGAGATCCAAGAGAGTGTGAGATATTTGAGAGAGCGCGAGAGAGAGCGCGAGAGAGAGCGCGAGAGAGAGCGCGAGAGAGAGGCGAGAGAGAGCGCGAGAGAGAGCGCGAGAGAGAGCGCGAGAGAGAGCGCGAGAGAGAGCGCGATATATGAGAGAGAGACAGAGAGAGACAGAGAGAGAGAGACAGAGAGAGAGAGACAGAGAAAGAGAGAGATATGAGAGATATGAGAGAGCGATATATGAGAGAGCGAGAGAGAGAGAGCTATGATACATGAAGGAGATAGAGAGAGATATGAGAGAGAGAGAGAGAGAGAGAGAGAGAGAGAGATATGAGAGAGAGCCATGATACATGAAGGAGAGAGAGAAGGGAGAGATAAGAGAGAGAGCTATGATACATGAAGGAGAGAGAGAGAGAGATATGAGAGAGAGATAAGAGAGAGATAGACAGACAGAGAGAGATCTCCTTATAAATATATATATGAGAGAGATATATGAGAGAGAGAGGGAGATATGAGAGAGAGAGAGGGAGAGAGATATATATGAGAGAGAGCTATGAAACATGAAGGAGAGAGAGAGATATGAGAGAGATATGAGAGAGATATGAGAGAGAGAGAGAGAGAGAGAGAGAGAGAGATATGAGACATGAAGGAGAGAGAGAGAGATGAGAGAGAGAGAGAGATATGACACATGAAGGAGAGAGAGAGAGAGAGAGAAGGGAGAGAGAGAGAGAGATATATGAGAGAGAGCTATGACACATGAAGGAGAGAGAGAGAGAGAAGGGAGAGAGAGAGATATGAGAGAGATAGACAGACAGAGAGAGATCTCCTTATAAATATATATATATCCTACAGTTCTGGCTGTCTCCTGGATTTGGACCATCCCTGTTTCTATCTGCAGTCCGCCTTCCTCCCTGCTCTGTGTTGGGCTTTTGCTGTTGTGGTGAATGAGTGCTTCTGTGGCCAGCGTGTAGCTGTGCCCAGTACTTCTGCCTGGCAGCACGCTCCCTGCTGCACAGTGCCAGGACACACTGTTCCTGGAAGTTGCTGTACCGGATGCTGCCACCAGGGGAAGCCGTGGCCATCAACAATGGTAGCCCCAGTTTTGGGGGAAGGTCACACAGGCACTGGCGTAAGGGCACAGGAAGTAGGGAGCAGTAAAAGGCACTAGAAGCTAAATAACATTTTGGAAGCATTAAAAAAAATAAATTGAATAGACCCTCCAACATGACCCATTCCACCAAGTATAAAATCCTCTGTTCCTGAGCTTCCAGCAATCAGTTACTATAGTAACCCCCTGTGTTGAAGAGGAAAATGTTTTCATAACATCAGTTATCCAGGTGAGTGACAGCTGGAAGTTCAGGAGCGGAGTGCTGTGTACCTGGTGGAATGGGTCCTGTTGGAGGGCCTGACAGTATTACACTTGGCCTGGGGTTGTCAGGGCAGAGCTATGGCGTAACTAAGGAGGAAGCGTTCCTTAGCTGTGTGTTATATAGGTGGTTGGGTTGAAATTGATCAAGGACAAGAATGCTATGAAGAAAAACAAGTATCCATGGCGACAGTGTGGAAACTACACAAACAGTGCAGCAGCCATAAAAATAGCAGTGGGACAGACAGGTTGGACTGGTCGGGGTATGTGACACGGTGGAATCCCCGCTGGGAGAGGCCGGAAAAACATAGGGTGGAACATGGCGCAGTCATAGGTCAGCTGACCAGAAAGAGCGAGAATCCGCAAATGACAATGCACTGCACCGCGTCTTTGGCGATTGGTGGCCAGTAACTGCGCCGTGAGAACAGGCGGAGGATTCCTAGACCATGCACAGGGAACGCCCAGCAGAGATGTAAAGTGTTTAATATTCTAGAAAATTCAGGCAGTGGGAAAAAAACCAAAAAACGTTAAAAAAACAAAACGTTTTTTTGTGCGATCCTAATTTCCGTGCCCGCCAAGCTCAGCCAATCAGCTGTCCGGGACATAGATGTATCAGAATCTACCTAATGGCTTGTTTTACAGTTATTATTCATGGGAGTTTACATCAATAGCATTGGGGGCGGGTCCAAAGTTGAGCGCACGCCATCTCACGTAGCGTATTTCTGCGTGATTTCACACTGCACATGCTCATTAGTGTTGTCTGTGAATCAGCTCTGAGCGCAACTCAAACTGCGGCGGCTTGCATTCTGAGGGCCATGTTGAGGGAGTGAAGGGACGTAGCCAACGAATAGTAAGGGGCGGGACCAAGCAAGTGCCCCCCCCCACCGATCCAGAGCCAATCACAGATGTAACAAAGGGCTGAATACATCAAAAAACTTGGACCAACCCCAGGTCATGTCTTAGGGGGGAGGGGGTGCCCTTCCGCAGCCTATTTCTACCCTTGCGTTTGGATGGGGCACTGTGAACGCATCACGAAGGGTCAGAGGTCATTTGTACATACAAGAAGATAAAAATGTTCATGTATTTATTAAAAACGTAAAGTGATTTGCCATTATTTTGTAACATTTACCTTCAGACGCAGGCGTCACATTAATCCGAGGCGCCATTTATTGTCACCATTACGCTGTACTCCCCTAGTCATGTGCCCACGAAGCTGCATTGCGCTTAGCCGCTGTTTGGCCGTACACTAACATGCCATCCAAAGGCACCGCTATGTGCGCTTTTAGATCGAGCGCAGCCCGTCCCACTCGTACGATTGGTTCCTTGGCACACGCACTGCATGAAGATTGGTGCTCAGCCTGGGCCCGTTGTGTCTTATTAGAATAATAATATTAACACACATCATGTCCCCCTTCTCACTCAAATCAGTCCTTTTAAATGAAACCAAATCCTTCTGTATCAGTGCTGGATAAATTCCGGTATAACCCTCCAATAGGGAACCTGAATCACACTTAACGTTCCTAAATACATGCAGGCCGCGTGCGTTTCTTGGCTTTTTATTTTGCAAATTGCGCATGCGCCATCCTGATGTTACGCAAAGAAACCCATTAACCCTCAGAGTTCATCTCCGAACCTAGTGACATCCGCAAGAAGGGGTGTGCCAATAGTCCGTGAGGAGGAAGTTAAGGAAAGTGGGCGGGGATAGGCATTTAAATATAGCAGTGTGGGGGCGGAGTTAGACAACACGGTTCTTACATAAGCAAACGACGCACAAAGGCTCCCTCGGAGAGTTAAGATAGCCCTATGGTGGTGGAAGTGTGCAAAGACCCATAAGAACGAAGGGAGTGTCAGGGGACTGCATTTGCCAATTAGGTGCGTAGTTTTGCGAATCCGTGCGTACTTTTTTCCTGCTTAAGTGTAATAAGGCCCAGGGAGAGGGGCGGGGGTCAGGCGTAAAAGTTCATCTTATATATGTCCCATTTCTCATTCCTTTAATGTTCTCGATTTAATAATACAGAATCTCTAATGGATTCCTTGCCGATTTTACACCTTAATTGGCTACCACGGTGTCTACGTGCAAAGCTGATATAGCCCATGATAATTATATTACCAGGAACACTCTCACCTCTAGCTGGGTGTAATTAGAACCATACAGGGTCCCGGCAGCAGAGGGCGCCCCATCACAAACTGCGGTGGATGTCTACATCAGAGGATCCCAAAGCGTACACTGTGGCACCCTGTGATGCTTCCCTTTACTATCATTGTCCGTCAGAGATTGGGTGATGGTCAATGCCATTTCGGTTATTCAGGTTAATATGGTTCCATTTCTTTCTTTGTAGGTCACAAAATGTCTACTAAAGCTACAGCAGCCAATCAGATTCTTGCATTTAGTGTCTAACAAACACTACACCGATTCAAGACCATTGCTGATTGGTTCCCTTCGCTCAGTGCAAAATGTTTCCACCTAAATACACCATTAGCCTCACTATGTTTGAGACCTGAGGCCAGATTTACTAAGCTGCGCATTTGAAAAAGTGAAGATGTTGCTCATAGCAACCAATCAGATTCTAGCTCTCTTTCTTTTTACATACTAGAAAATGTCAGCTAGAATCTGATTGGTTGCTATGGGCAACATCTCCAACTTTCAAAAACCCACAGCTTAGTGAATCTGGACCCTGGTGACCATCCGAAAACCAGTTATTTACATTTCCAATAAGCGGCTCCACGTCAGCTGTACGGAAATCTTGTTATCGCAAGGCAAAGAATACACATCCTAGCATTAGTCCGGCCAACGCTGCAAATAACACACAACTTGCTGACATATGTATACAGTCCGACCAGTAATATGCATATTATGGCTGAGTTCTCATGTCAATACTTTAAGCTCCCACAGGAAAAATAAATATATGGAAGTTTACCTCATAGTTGTATAGTTTTTAAAGCAACTTTTTCTTTTACCATTGGTGGTCTATTTTCTACACATCATTAGTTTATTGTTTACATAAGGTTGTTCTCAACGTTTTTTGGGGGGACTACAAGTAACCTGTTTAAGAATCAGGTCAAGTACCATGCAAACACATTCCCACAAATGACATTTGAATTTTTTATTTATTTGTTAAGATTTTGAGGTATAAATTCTACAAAAGTCATTCATACCCCAAGATATTTTATTAAATATGCCATCCGGTAATCACAACGGGTTAAAAGAAGTCCGTCTCCTCCTTACACCCTTGGCACATGCTCTTAGCTGCCCTTCAGGAAATAAATCTCCTTTTTAAAATCTCTCTCTGGAGGGGCATCCAGCATGTCTTCCAGTCACACACAAACAACTACAGACTCAGCATCTTACGTGAAGAGGAGGCTTTTAACATAACACATAAAAGACAGAGCTCAGAGGAGCATTCCAATGCCTCTCTGTTCAGTGGTCATGTGACAGTGGCTGCAAATGACTGTGCTAAATTCATTAATACCAACCTGAGGGGGGGGGGGAATAATATTAAAAGATTTAGGTTTTAAAACCCCTCATTTAATGTGATGGGTGACATGATTTCAATTCATGGTCTACACGTTGTCTGCAGCCACTTTTTACAGATTCCACGTGGCACAAAACGTATGTGGAGCTTTCTTAGATCACGTTGGGGTAGAATTTTTTGCATTATTCCTTCCAGGGGTTCAGGAACTGCCAACGCATTGAAATAATGTAAATAACACAAGGAAATGGCACATTACTCCCAGACAATAGGCCAGAACAGGAAGGAACGGGTAGACCGTGTGACCCAGCGCTACCATCGCTCAGACCTGACAGGCTGTGACTGGTGGTGGCGCTACGCTCTGTACAGCGGGATCTCCCACGCCTGCACTATGTACTGATGTGAATAAATGTATTATAGCAGAATTGGAGATCTTCTGCATCGCTCATCATACTTATACACCGGTGTAGTTATATTTTGACTGAAATGACGACCGCCGTCGGTTTTCGTCAGTTTCTGAGGAGACACCGTTGTTCCTGCAATTGGTGTGTCTGCGAGGATTCCAACAGTTCATTGGCCTAACCTTAACCTTAACCATACCCTTCCCTACAGGCTTACCCCTAACCCTAGCCATTCTTGTCCTGCAGTCCAACCTTAACTGTCCCCTCTCCACAGTCTAACTCTAACCGCCCCTTTCCTGCACCCTAACCTTAACCATCCCCAAAACCTAACCATCCCTGTACAGCACCCTAACCTTAACCATCCCCTCTCCACAGCCTAATACTAACCGCCCCCTTTCCCGCGGCCTAACCTTAACCACCCCCTTAACCATCCCCTCTACACAGCCTAACCTTGCCCGTCCTCTCCCTGCAACCTAACAATCATTTTCAAGCATTTTACCTCCCCAGCCCCCTCCCTGCAGCCTAACCTTAACCACTTCATTTGGGTAGAGTAGAATTCAGCATTGGGAACCGATAACTTGTCGAAGTAGGAACATCCGCCATTGTGCCCGATATGAAATAAAACTATTCTTTCTTAGAAACCTGTCGCCACCAATACAGGATCATAAAACGTCCATCCATCATCCATCTCTGAACCAGATGTCCTCACGGTTTGTGTATATCATACCCTCCAATATGACCCATTCCATTAGGTACAAAATACTCTGCTCCTCAGTTTCCATCTGTCAGTTACTATGGTAACCACCTTTGGTGAAGAGAGAAATAATTTTTTAAATATCAGTTAAGTCATTTCCCCAGGTGAGTGACAGTTGGAAGCTCAGGTGTGGAGTATATTGTACCTAATGGAATGGGTCATGTCGGAGGGGCTGGTATATGTGCATTCTGATAGCATCATTTTATTTACCTTTCTCTACTGTAAATATCGATGGATAAAGGCAGCTTGAAAAAAACTGCCTTGTTATAGTATATCATATATGGTATGATCAGAACAGTCGCCATTGTCTGTCCTCTCTTCCCCATAATACATTTATATTCTCATGGAATTCTGCAGTAAATAAGGGTAACGATCCTCATGAATGACAATATCTTAAGGGCAAATTCAAGCGCCATAAAATAAAGGTTATGTCATTGTCATCGCGGGTGGGGTGTGATGCCATCAAAGGCGCAGCCAGGTCCGGAAAACGGCAAACATATTACGGTAGAAGACACGGCGACATCCATTTGTTTATAAATAGAAGGACATAAAAACTATGAGAAGTATTTACTTTACCTCTCTGCAAGTCACAATCATTTCCAGGAACTTACAGAGGCGCAAGATGTGGAGCCAGCCAGATCCATGAGATACGGTCGTTCAGATCACAGCAATGTACAATCAGACACGACTCAGGTTGTCATAACAGATCAACTTTAAATCAACTCTAAATATACAGGACCTTACTTTGATCGGTCATACCATGCAATGGTTAGTCCATGATGTGATCAAGGGACAGATTTACTAAGCTGCAAGTTTGGAAAAGTGGAGATGTTGCCCATAGTAACCAGATTCTAGCTGACCTTCTCTAGTATGTAATAGGAAAATGAAATCTAGAATCTAAATGTGGTTGCTATGGGCAACATCCACACTCACATACTTCACCCATTTACCTTCGTAAATGACGATATCCCTCTGCCGCCGCTATAGCTGGACCGAGGGACAGGTGAGTAAACTCTCTGTGCGGGGGAGGGAGGGTTAGGGTTGGGCTGCAGGAGATGGTGGGTTAGGGTCAGGCTGCAGGGGAGGGAAGGTTAGGGTCAGGCTGCGGCAGATGGTGGGTTAGGGTCAGGCTGCCAGGAAGGGAGGGTTAGGGTCAGGCTGCCAGGAAGGGAGGGTTAGGGTTAGGCTGCCAGGTAGGAAGGGTTATAACCGGAGACCCAGACCCAGTAAATCTAACCCCAAATCATCTAACCAATCGTAGGAGGTGAGCAACCCGTAATTAAATAAAAGTTGTTTATGGGATCTGACAAGTGGATCAAGTCCCAATATCAAGGGTCTAAAACTATGTCTGGAGGAGCAACGCATTATGATTAGAAGGGCATAACCGCCCATTACAGGGGCACTTAGCTGTGTCACCTGAAGTCCTTGGGGCAACTGGTACCTGACAACAGCGTCAGCTGTGACAAAGGCCACACAAACATACCAAAGAAACTTCCAACTATTCACCTGGACACAATAACGTGACACTGTGACACTTACATACTTTATACTGGTTGTACTGGTTTAGCGACTTCGTTTACTATATAAACAGCACACTTTCGTTACGCTTACTGGAGAAATGAGTTAGTAAAAAATTAGGCGATAACACCCACAAATTCAGTAAAAATCAAAAAATACACCCTTATTTCCAAATAATAGACTAAAAACACAGATAGGTTTCAATGGATCACATCTCCAATGGGTGAAGTCTCATCTAAATGAGGACGTTATAGGGAGCATATACACAGGGCATGTGGAAACAGGACTTACTACAAGGGTAGTAAACAAAGGTATAATTAAAGTAGCATCGTTTTATTGTCAATGCACTATATTATATGATCTTAATGCTGGCATTGTGCACCAATATAATAAAAAGTAAGCCTCAATTATTGAAAGCATTTGATGGCAGTGACAGGTTGGTAGAAAGTTATGCATTGTAGAAATGCCTGGTGTGTAAAAAAAAGTTGGTTTACCAACAGAAGCAGAACCACTGATGTCACAGCAGCTTAAGTGACTGCAAACCCACACTTTTTTCACTGTATTAGCATTAGGCCTGTAGTGAGTGGGAAGTAAATACATTTTCCTACAGGGTTTTAGCAGTGTTTATATAACAAAGATCTATTTAAATGAATTTCACAGTACTTCAGGGGACAGAATTCTTAAGCTGCGGGTTTGGAAATGTGGAGATGTTGCCCATAACAACCAATCAGATTCGAGCTCTCCCTTTCCTATTACATACTAGAGAATGTCAGCTAGAATCGGATTGGTTGCTATGGGCAACATCTCCACTTTTTTAAACCCGCAGCTTAGTAAATCCGGCCCCAAGTGTTTAGCGTTTTATAGATCTCAGGCTAAATCCTCTTTTATGAAAAATGAAAGACGGGAAATATTGCAGATGGAAAAAGTGATCCAGGAACAGTAAATATAAGAATAGAAACAGAAAATAGAGCCAAACCCTGCACCCATCAGAGTCACAGAGAGATGGGGACCGTGACAACACCTGCCCTGAACGGCTGAATGGAGGTGACTCGGGGAACGATGTAACGTGCATTGTTTGAATCTGATCTAAGGAAGTCTGACATTCAGGTGTCCCCTGTGGCATGAGTTTGGTGCAATTAGAATAGAATATCGATAGTGGAATAGTAATAATATTGGGGGTGGAGTCTAGAATCACGATGGCACTGTGCTTGAACGCAGCGCAATATTAGATCGCACCTGCAACCAGCCTTCTGAGAGCACATAAGAGACCACACCCCCTCACCTGCGCAGAGTTTTACCCCTTACACATCATTGCCAAAAATCCGGGTCTCGCCAAAAACCCAGGTATTGGGGTCCTGTGTAATGACCCGTGATTCAGACACGGGAAAAAAGAAGGGTTTTTCCCGTGTCTGGTGGTGGTGTGAAAGGTGCTGACCCAGGTTTTTCAACCCGGGTCTCACGTAATACACCCGATTGGAGGGATTCGTTTACTGTTGCATAGCAACAGTAAACAAGTCCCTCCCCGGGAGCCTTGCGCAGACCCTTCCACCCTGGAGTTTTAGGACCCACCCCGGCAATAAGAAACATAGAAAGTGACGGAAGATTAGAGCCACACGGCCCATCCAGTATGCATAATCCTATTTAATTTCTTTTAGCTTTTTGTTTTTTTTTGACTACACTGAATCTAAATCCTATCTGCCCTACATTAAGGATCTCCTTATATTTATCCCAAGCATGTTTAAATTATTCTACCGTGTTTGCCTCTACCACCTCAGACGGGAGGTTATTCCACTTATCAACCACCCTTTCAGTGAAGTCATTGCCTCTAAACCAGTGTCCTCAGGCACCCCCAGCGGTCCATGTTTTGCAGGTCACAAAATGCGCTGATACTTTAACTGAAAAAATCCCTCCCGCTCGCAAGCGCCCTGACTACACAACGCGTTGCACGGTGAAAATCGGTGGTTGAAACTTGCGCAAAATGCTAAATTGTGTGTCTCCGATCGCAGAAAGTTGATCGTTTTGTATTTTTTATTTTTTTTTAATACATATACATCTATTTATATAGATTTTCAGAAAATATTTTCTCATGAATGATCCATAAGTCTTATGTCCTGTGCTTTTTGTCTTCTTGGAGTTGAACCCCTTGATAGTACTTCATGTATACTGCCAGATTGAGACGCCTTTATATCAGGCCTTGCCATAACATGCTTTAACTGCATAAGCATAGCTGGTAACTGACAAAGCATGCTGGGAGTTGTAGTTTCACCACACCCGGAGAGCCACAGGTTGGTCAGGCCTTCTGTATAACATCCACAAGATGTCTCATAAATACAAGAATCACATACACAAAGAGCAGGACAGGACATTGTTTTAGGAGCAGCTATGAAGAGTACAGGTTATTGTTATCTGTTATCAGTCATTACTTGCACCTGCATTGCCCTTTAAATTAAGTAATGTCAGAAAACCTTCCACATATAAGAGTGGATCCAGTGTGTGAAAATAAGAGGGAAACAGGTGGAAAGTTACACTTGGGCAAAAACAGTGTAATAGTAACGCTGGTCAGTATCTGTGTAATAATATAATAATATAATAGTGTTAGAGATGAAAGGTGATAAATAACAGTGTGATAGTAACACTGGTCAGTATCTGTGTAATAATATAATAGTATTAGAGATGAAAGGTGATAAATAACAGTGTGATAGTAACACTGGTCAGTATCTGTGTAATAATATAATAATATAATAGTATTAGAGATGAAAGGTGATAAATAACAGTGTGATAGTAACACTGGTCAGTATCTGTGTAATAATATAATAATAATATAATAGTATTAGAGATGAAAGGTGATAAATAACAGTGTGATAGTAAAGCTGGTCAGTATCTATCTGCAGTAAGGAATTCAAAGATATCTCCCTGCATGCTAATACAATTATTTGACTTGACTCCCCCTAAAATCAACATGGTTTTTCCCAGCTGTAATCTTCCTCTCTTAATTTCAAGCTCTTATTTAAGTCTGGATCAAGCCCTAGGTTCACTTCCTGGAACAAGGATGTCGATATAAGGACTAATGGTCTTTAAATGTAAAAAAAAACGCAATCTGCATTTGGAAATGCTATATACAAATAACGGGCCTTAAATTCACCTTATGGCTCTATCTCCCCCTTCATACTATCAGAACAGCTGCTCCATATCAATATCAGTTTCAGAAATGGTGCTGTCTTTCATTACACTGAAGACGGGAGACAAAGGAATGAAACATTTTTTATTGCACAATATACACTATAAAGTTATCATTCTATTTAGGCTATTACAGCTTTCATTGATAAATATTATTCTAGTATCAGCCATGTAAATCACAGACGTCTTATATACTGTCAACATAAAGTCCCTCTTTAATGATTGACAGGTCAATGACAACACAGATCATACAAGCAGGTAGACCGCTGTGTGATACAGGTGACATTGACACAAGCAGTCTGGAAGGGAGTCTTACACTGCACTGATTGCATATTGTACATATTGCAGCTGAGCCTGAAGCAATGTGAGCAGGCAGTAATGGTGACATCAGCACACACTGAGACAGAGCAGGCTAAGAGTTCATCTGATCAGGGACTGTGCTCTGTGCTTTACCGAGTTGGGATCGAGGAACAGGAAGGAGAGGAGAGAGAACAAGCTGGGAAATAGAACATGCTAGGGCGGCCACTAGTGGAGAGAAAATGAATTACATGTTTGCAAAACCACAGAAATCTCACAGAGAATATTATTAATCTGTGGTAGGTGTGGAAGGGGTTTTACAGACACTCAGAAATCCCCCCCTGCAAAAATATGCTACGCTATCAAACCTGCGTGTTAGATTGGGTCAGCTCCTAGTGTATAGAACTTGTGTGAGCCTGGATATAAAAATATTGGGTTCTTTGGAATTTCTTTTAGTGCTACATCAATTCCCAGGTGAAGGTAGATACACTGTATTTACCTGTAGAATTGTCCAAGAAGCTCTGACGCTCTGCATTCTCCTGTCAGTCATATCATTCCCTCACACCACTACACTTGTGAGCAGATAGTGTCTTCCACAGAATCCTCACCAGGATACACACTTTTGCAATTAACGCCCAGTAAACATGGTTTTCCTTCCCCATTAGCTTGCTGTAAAAGCATGTTAGATCAGGCAGATAAAAGGCCAGGACACTTAGCAAATTGCTGCACGACTGTTCCTGCACCAGGCATAAACAAGCACGGAGGCCTCTGGAGTGACGTGTTCCAGCCTAAGGTAGAATTTCGAGACTGGAATTGGAGCATTTGAAGAAATCTTTAACTGGTGGGTCATCTGGACGTTTCAGGCCTGGAGGGGTGTGCAGCAAGCTGATTAACTTCATGGCGAATATTTCAAGTCAAGACTTTGTACCTTTCTTAAATTACTGATATACAAGAATGTTTCAAAGTCTCCGTGTACTTCAAGACATATTATATCATCAGCTGAAATGCTTAGAAAGTGCTCTGTGCAGCAGAGAGGAGTCATGTTCTCTAGTCAACAAAAACTAGAACTTTTACACCGAAACATGGACCCGGTCCTAAGACAAATCAAGCTCCAAACGAGATGTATTTGCTGCTATGATGGCCTGATTATGACACTGACACAGCCAAGAGCTTTAATTGGGACTGTATCAGAGCCGACACCTGTTGAATGAAGAATATTTCAAACTCGGAGCAGGCACAGTGTCCAATGTTCTTATTCTGCAAGGTACCTATTCTGGTTAGGTTTAGGCTGGGAGGGTTAAGCTGCAGAGAAGGTTAAGGTTAGGCTGCGGAATAAGAATGGTTAGGGTTAGAGGAGGGTTAAAGTTAGGTTGTGGTGAGGGGAGGGTTAGGGTTAGAGGAGGGTTAAGGTTAGGTTGTGGTGAGGGGGGGGGGTTATGGTTAGGCTGCGAAATGGGGATGGTTAAGGTTAGAGGGGGGTTAAAGGTAGGCAGCAGAGGGGGGGG
>WWET01006865.1:9160-20025 GCA_011038615.1 Limnodynastes dumerilii | reverse complement strand
ACGCAAAGAATACGGACGCCTGAATCGCCGCTACGAAAAGGTCTTTGGTACGACCGGAAGTTGGCACTCTGCACATGCGCAGTGCGTTTTTTTCTGCCGATTTTACGCTTACGACCAGCGTACGATCGCTTGCGAGCGTAGGTCTGGATCAGGCCCTATATCACAGCAACCGCTAAAAACAACAGGCGTCGGAGCAGTCATTTCCACCAATGAAAACAGAGGGTGGCCCTTCCTTTCTTCTACGTAAATATCAGTCTATAGCAGTGGTTCCCAAACCGTGCACCGCGGCTCCCTGGGGTGCCGCGACGCTCTCACCGGGGTGCCGTGGAGTGTTTCTATTTTTTATTTTATTCTATTCAATTCTATTCTATTTTTGTCTTAGGGGTGCCTTGAAAAATATGGAGACCCCAAGGGTGCCTCGAACTGAGAAAGTTTGGGAACCACTGCCCTATAGAGTCCTTTATAGACATGAAATAGAAGGAAATACATTTTGCTGTATTTACATATATGTTTACTGAAACCATTTTCGGGTTTCGTCGGATTCTTTGCATATAAAGATGGTTGTGCTTGAGTGCTCAGATTGAATGGATATAGAGATAGTTACAATAACACTGATGAGGAAGAAGGTCACTATTTTTGCTTAATGGTTGCTTTCTATTGTGGAGAAATAATGCTTAGACTAACATAGTTTTGTGCATTAGAATCGCCTACTGGACAATCAGGAAATGTTTAAATCAGCTTTATTGGCAGTAATTAACAAGCAGGAAAACACCCACTGGCTCTGTCCCATTCATATATTTTTTTCTCTCTTAACCCATATCATCATATAAAAACAAAACCCTCATGTCTTTATTCACTTGCAAAACAAAAAGCTAAAAACGGAAGCAAAGACATTGTACTGGATCTAGACTAGGGGCATTTTCAAGGCCCGCCAATGCTTTGAGCGTTAGCAGGATTGAAACTATAAATCTGGCCCATTTTACCCAAACCATAGTCATTTTACACCACATTAAGAGACATTTTATGTTCGTTTGTCTTTTATAAAAGAATTCTGTTTACTACGTGACATATTTTATTTACAAATACAGTCTACATGTGAGATATTACATATTATTTACATGCATAACATCAATAAAGGTATGTGCAGGTTACATACACAATATAAGGAATAAATTTACACAAACTAACGCATATATATATATATTTACAAACCTTCAATTGAACGTAAATTGCGCGGTAATCCGTAATATCAGGAGCAGCTGTACCACCCCTAAGGCCTTTGAGCCATGACCCTGTAAGCTTCAGATACAGAGACGCGGCTTGCCAGTCAAATATTTTTTTTTTTTTAAAGGCATTGAGGCTCAAAATGGATATAGGGCTATATACTGCTGTGTAAAACTCAATGTACCAGCTGTAGTGGAGTTAACGATTGAAGTGCTGCAGGGTGGACAAGGGTCCTGGCCATGGATTAAGAATACAGCCCTGGCTCCGTGCAGATACAAATCATTTCATTTAAATATAGTCACAGTGATCATGGATCCTATTTATTAGGACTTATCCCTTTGTTTTCCCAAATAGCATATACCAGCACTAGACTAGTCAAAGCAGAAGTGTCAGCAATATATTGGTTGAGCTAACAAAATGGCTGCCTTGACCTTATGGTCAAGGCAGCCATTTTGTTAGCTCCACCAACATATTTATGCAGTCCATAAATCCACCAGCGATGGTCAGAGGCACTTCCTGACTGATATACCTGAGGTAATAGTTTCCAGTGAATGGACAGGAGACACCCTCATGAACGTTGCTTAACATATGAAAATGGCTGCCTCTTTTAGAACAGCTATTCGTCACAGGTCAAGTCAACAACACCAATCTGCTTTGACTGACAGAACTTTTACAATGAGGATTATATTGAAACAGATTTTACATTAAATAGCCAGGAATCACCATCAGTAGAATATCTTCTTCATTTACCATTCTTACTGAGACTTAAGGGAAACTGGCTAAAACCATGAATATAATAAATGAAAGCAAAATACAGTGATATATAATACACTACCTGCAGACATTTGAAACAAACTATGGAACGTATACAAAAGTGGTAGATGGTTTGCCACAAAAAAAAGGGCATTTTTGGGCTCATCAGGTAGTTTTGAATATTGAAATAAAGGGCGTGGACACAGTGGCTTATTACAACAACGGCCATCTCCCAGTACACTAGGGCCCAGGTCTGGAAAAACAAAAACAAGCCTTAAATAATTAATGAAGAATGAGAAACGGTATTAATTGGTGAGCTCCCATAGTCTTCCTGGTTTCAATCTTAGGAAGTAGGTGTGAAGTCAAAAGTAAAGTAATAGTTTCCTAAACCAAATATAAAGACAAAAGTAAAAATATAGGAAAAGTCGTCCCTTTAAATACTCCTATCTGATGTTTTATCTTATACAGCAGTCAGGATAAAAACCAAGAAATAAGGCATACATACAATACAAAATCTGTACTAAACAATTTCTTTAAAAAAGAAAAAAAAGTTTAAAAAGGACAATTCCAGGAACAAAACGTTCAAAATACAGGCCTGGACATTGAAAATCAACAATAAAAAAACATAAAGTAATTGTTATTTGCTTGCGTGTAGGAGTGAATGGTTTGAGAATACAGAAATGACGTTGTCTCAGTATTTCTGAATACCCGTTGCCTGTACAACAACACAAGACGTGAACTAGTGCTAACATAAGGGAAAGATCTGAACTACTTGTACTCATTATAATTAGGCTAAAGTCAGCCGGGGGCTCTCCGTCCTATGAAGAGTAGATATCCAATATGTTATTATGTTCATGTCCAGCCTTCAGAGAACAAAACCTATAAATATAGAGTTGTCTGGATCCACAACGAAGGTGGGCGCTTGCATAAGCCGTGAAATCTTACAGAGGGTGAAGCAAGACTCTGAAGCCAGTGTCCGTTGTCAGGAATCATATGGTTTGCTGCTGTTTACTCGACCTGTAGGTGCTAAACAGGACGATCAACGCCAAAACAATGAGCACCACGAAGAGGAAGATGAGAGCTGCCCAGGAGTTGAAGTTGGTGGCTTTGAGAACGGAGGCTTCCTCCGGGGGGATCATGTTTGTGAGGTTCAACATATATCCGAGAGCCCAGCCGATGGACGTGTCTCCAGCCTGACAAAGAGAGAACATAATCAGATCACATGGCCCAGCACCATTGGCCATGGTCAGGTCACATGGCCCAGCACCATTGACCAGCCTCACGTCACATGGCCCAACACCATTGACCAGCCTCACGTCACATGGCCCAACACCGTTGACCAGCCTCACGTCACATGGCCCAACACCGTTGACCAGCCTCACGTCACATGGTCCAGCACCAAGGCCATCATCAGGTCACATGATCCAGCACCAAGGCCATAGTCAGGTCACATGGTTCAGTACCATAACCATCCTCATGTCACATGGTTCAGCACCAGGGCCATCCTCATGTCACTCATATACCATCCTCATATCACATGGTACATCATAGCCGTCATATTACATTATGGTCCTCCAGCTGCTGTTGAATTACCATTAACAACAAAAGGCTTTGTAAGCCTGTGACTACCCAGCCGGTTGTGGAACAAAAGCCAGACACATAATGCTGGTAAATGTACAACAGCAGCAGGTGGAGACAATACATATTGCCTGAATACAATACTGAACAAGAAACATAACATGGAGAATAGAAAAATAAACACACACAGAGGATGATGATAAAACCCACCTTCCTCTCAAAGGAGATCCCTGGGAAGGTGTCGTTGTCAAACTTGTATCCTTTGCTGATAAGCAGGTAGATGAAATTCGAGGTGGCGCAATAGCCGCTGAGGTGTTTGCGCAGGAAGGAGGGAGATTTGTTGTATAGCTATAGGAAACAGAGAGAGGACAGGACTTATATCCTGGTCACACATAACTTACATCGGGGGAACATGAACCAGACTAACGGAGGACAAAGACATCTCCATTTATGCTTGAATTATAAAGGTTCCATCTATTCTTTAAGGTGTCCTCTGTTGCTGCCTAATCTGGACCCCTTTATCAGTGTCTCAATCACCCACACAGTATAATACGAGAGAATTGCGATGGATCATTGAATGGATTTAGATTTCATTTAGACAAGCCAACCTCGAAAAGACCTAAGGCGGTTGGTATTGTGGTTACATTAAGGCCACATTTTTATTTATTTTCTTAAGCAGGGAAAAAGTAGAATTCAGGGTCACCCAACTGATCAATTTCCATCAATGATCCTCATCATGGAGGATTTCAAATGAAATGAAACACTGGAGAAAGACTGTGGTGCTCCAAGTTCCATTACTGTAGTGTCACATCCAATGTGGTCATATTCCACAGCTATAATATAATAATAATAATATAATAGTATGAGAGATGAGAGGTGATGTCTCCTAGTACATGTATAAATAACAGTGTGATAGTAACACTGGTCAGTATCCGTGTAATAATATAATAATATAATAGTATTAGAGATGAGAGGTGATAAATAACAGTGTTATAGTAACTCTGGTCAGTATGTGTGTAATTATAATAAATAATAATATAATAGTATTAGAGATGAGAGGTGATAAATAACAGCGCAATAGTAACGCTGGTCAGTATCTGTGTAATAATATAATAGTATTAGAGATGAGAGGTGATAAATAACAGCGCAATAGTAACGCTGGTCAGTATCTGTGTAATAATATAATAGTATTAGAGATGAGAGGTGATAAATAACAGCGCAATAGTAACGCTGGTCAGTATCTGTGTAATAATATAATAGTATTAGAGATGAGAGGTGATAAATAACATTACTTTCACTCCCCCTGGCATTCAGCATGGTTTTTCTCATGTGTAACTTTCCACCTACTCTCCTCTTTTTTCCCCCCAAAAGTCTGGATCGGGTCCTTTGACACAGCCCTTGTCTGGGAGAGAGATTGAAGTACAAGCATAGACTGAGAATCATTCAACTTCCATCTATCACAGTATTAAGTCTTTCAGCTCTTGCATCCTTATGGAAACATCTGCCATTCAGCCCCCAAAAAGGTTAATAGACCTCTGGCACGGCAGTGGGTAAAATAAAGGGACAGTTAGGTTATTACAACCTTTCCCAGCTGCCCCACATACCACCAGCGTTACAAGTACAACTGACTGAGAATCTTTGCTTTAAATCATATTAAGAAAAATTATTTTGGCCTACATTGCCCCCATTAAGGAAAACTTTCTTTGGTTAATCTATGAATTGATGAATAGAAAACATGTATCATGTTGAACAATAAGCCCTGATGCACCAGCAATAAGAATGAGTAACCATACAACAAGGCTTGCTGACTAAGCCTACTCGTAAAGACAGAAGAGCGAAAACACAACGTCACCGATCACCGATCCACAGTGACTCACATCAGTGTAAGTGGAGGAACAGATGGCATCGGTGGCAACACGAAGATCCTCCAAGGAGTCCACGGGCATCTTCATCACTGATCTTATGAAGTCTACGGTGTAGTAATAAGCCGCAAAAGCCTGAAACAAAGCAATATTTATTAGCGTGCCACCGAGGCCACTTACAGAGGAATGTTATAGAGCCATTTTATTCACAACTGCTATTAAAGGCCTGAAGCCTGCACTAGAGTGTCGTCATGGCAACTGCAGAACAGGTTAGCACATTCATTGCATGTGGGATTAATATTTTAGCTTGTGGTCAATGCCGGATGAGACGTTTATTTCCAGTAAACGTGTGAATTTCCAAACTAAAAGTAATTGTGTTGAAATATTTAGTTAGAGCAGCTGTGTTTCAACAGCTTATGTTTACATTTTGCCTCTAGTAGGCAGTGTATGGCACACAGTTTATTATCTTGTATAGGCATGTAGTGAAGTGTAACAAAAAAAACAAAAAAAGCAGATTGACATTGCTGTAATGTTTAGATTTTTGGAAACATGGCTACACAATAATAGGATGTTTACATTATAATATAATATATTGTTATTAGTACTAAATGTCATTTCAGTAAACACAATGGTCTAAAGCAGTGAACATTTTAATAGAAGCATGGAATAGCCAATCAGAAGGTGTAGGGTCTTCAGTTTCTGATTGGTCCACCAGCTACGTACAAGGTCTAATCAATAAGCATTGCCCCGCAGGCTCCCTCTGCAGAAAGCCCAGTCATGGCACTTGAAGTAGACTTGAAGGCACTTGAAGTAGACCATTTATTAGAACGAAAAGCTTTCTAATGTACTGGATTTTTCAGAGCATGTAAGGTACAAAGCTCAGACCCTCCAACATGACCCATTCCCCCCAGGTACAACATACTCCACTCCTGAGCTTCCAACTGTCACCCACCTGGTTTTTAATGAATTAACAGATGTTCACAGCTGGTTACCATAGTAACTAATTGTTGGAAGATCAGGAGCAGAGATTTTGTGACTAGTGGAATGAGTCCTGTTGGAGGGTCTGCAAGCTAATCTTACCATCACTGGTGTAAAATCTTTGAAGGAATATGGAACTTACGATGAATTTCCCGGACACTTGCGGCTGGAAGATTTTATCGAAGGAGCACGAGGAGAAAGGGCAGTCTGTGAACTGGAAGAGGCTTTCAACGTGTTTCTGACACTGGTCACTAATGCCGCTGCCAAGCATGGTGATGGGCAAGCTGGCATCATAGCCCGCAGGTGCCTCGCCTTTAGTGCAGGGGCTGTCATAAATGTATCCAAAGGTTAAAGGCGTGCTATAATTTTTTGGCCAGCAAGGATTCTGAACGTTCACAGCATAGGCCTGATCCTGCAAAATAAACAAGTCATAGAGGATAAAAAAAGGTTTTCAATCTCTGTACTTTAAATATTGCATTCTTCACAGGGACTTTAAAAAAAAAAAAAAGCATAGGGCGAGACCAATGATGTTACAATCCCCAAGAAATGTGAATTGGTGCTTAATATAAGCCTTGGAAAGGCAAGAGCAGCATGGCCACTAGAGGGAGCCGGCTTAGAGGACATGCAGAAATAGGACTTCAGTAAAAAATTAGTGGATCCCTGTAATAGCTTCCAATCAGAGGCGGTAGAAGACAATATAGCAGAACTACTTAAACATGCTTGATATAAACATAAGGATATCCTGAATAGAAAATAATAATAACAAAATATAAAAATAAAACTAAGCTTCACAAAGGGGTCGTCATGGGTTTAAACCAGTGCCACTTGCAGCACACCAGGGTCTAAATTTACTAAGCTGTGGGTTTTGAAAGAGTGGAGAGTTTGCCCATAGCCAACCAATCAGATTCTAGCTGACATTCTCTAGAATGCAATAGTTAAATAAGATCTAGAACTTGATTGGTTGCTATGGGCAAACACTCCACTCTTTCAAAACTCACAGCTTAGTAAATCTGACCCCATGTGTTTTGGAACTACATGTCCCATCATGCTTTGCAATATATCGGTTATGTCTATGCTGTTGGACAGGGGTGTGAGATAGGTGCAGTCGCCCAGAGTGCAAATTTAAAGTCAGTAAGTTAATTTTTATGATTTAACTGGTTACGAATTCAAAGCTAGGGGCCATTTTGCCCCTGGGTTTTTGAGGTCTTGCTATGGCTCAGCTGTCTGAGCATGCTGGGAGTTGTAGTTGTCATATCCCACAATCCGAAACCGTGTCAGTCCTGGGCATTTCGGAAAACGGGTGCACAGCCTGTGCTCTACAAGTGTACTGAAAAAGAAATTCCTAAAACAAATGTTTGTACCATATTCTACCACAAGGCGGCGCTAGAGGCTAAGACTTAAAGAGCTGCAATTTCTCTCAATGATTCACACTGTATGTACAAAGACTGGGTCCCTCTGAAAGGCATTGGATGGTCAGGAGAAAGCCTATTCACCTCATTGCACAAATAACTTACATGTCACAGCTAGTTTATTCCCTGCTCAATGAAATGGAGGAAAATTCAGAAAACAGCAGAATAAGCATGAAAATATAATAACACTTTATTTTCCTTACATATTGTTTCACAATTTTTGTACTGTATTTTATTTTTGCATTGTATTCCATATGTAACTATTGCCTTTGCTATTGCCTCTGTACAGCACTTCAAATACTGTGTGGTGCCTTATAAACATTAATATAATATACTATATGTACTCTACTATTATAATATAGGCAGGGAACTTATGTATTTTCCTAATTTTACCATCTGCAGAATCCTTGGCACACTTGATGCAAGCTCCGATGAGGTGGAATTTTTGGGGAATATGGGGACACTAAAGAATTAACGGGTCCAAAATGTTGTTCCTGTACCTTCATGACTTTGGACAGCACCCTCCTCAGCACCTGATCCCTCCCGTAGCACAGGAAGCTGTGAGTATACACCCGATAGCTCTGTCCATACAGCCGCAAGTTCAGCTCATTCTCCGGGTTGTCGATCTTGGCCGTGGTCTCAAAAGTAATCTGTGTAGATGCTCCTCCAAGATCCATGGCTCCGAGTGTTCCTTTCCTGGGCTGGAACCATTGTCCGATCCAACTAAACTGTAGAACAGATAAAAGCATAGAGCGTGTGAACAGATTTATATGGAGACAAGAACATCAGTAAAAGTCATTGTAAGGACTGGCCATTTCCTCCAGATCACAAGTCATCGACAGAACATAATCTATGTATGGGCTTAAAACTCTGCCCTCTGGTGTCAGCTTCGGGTATTGGCTAATTTGCACCTGCGACAATGGCGGAGTACTTGCAATTCTAAAAAGGTAGGAAAAAAATTACACACATATACACACCCTGGTAGATGATTAAAAACCCCAAAAACTGCCTAAATTATTAATAGTAGCAAACGTATTACAAATGTGAGTCTATATACTAGGTCTTAAGATACAAGTATCACATTATAATCTGGTAAATATTTAATACAGTGTAATAGTCTGTGATTATCATACTTCCACATTACTTCTGTCTCCCACTTTAGCTCATGTAGGAGAATTCCCACTAATGTCTGGCAGACACTTTGGTTTATCCAGCTCACAAAATGAACTCTTCCATTCAGTGGTTTGCAATCAATATTCTTTAGAATGAATGGAGCGTAATCACCCTTGCTGGTAATATCAGTGATGTCCAGTTCCAGGAATCGGACATCATTCTTTTGGGGACAGAAAGACCCCTCCCCACCCCCACCTCTTTCCTCGGATTGTACCCACTTCCCAGTGCAGATGGGCTAGTTTAAAGCATCAGGTGTCCTGTCTGCATCTAATCTTCTCCGGTGGCTCCAGACTGCTAGCAGCGTCTGTGGGATCTTCAGCTGTGAGACGTCTCAGCTGGGTGCATCACGGACTTGCATTCACTCAGTTTACCATCTTTTCCACTGGGGTAGGAGCGATCTGATCGGATTCTGATTGATGCAATTTTGTTACATGTGGATCCCTCTTCTTTATGGGGTTTTGATTTAATTGTTGTTTTTTTAATTTAATATGAGTAAACTTTGATTTTTCTACTATTCAGTGGCACATATTATTTATTCTACCAATTATTCTAATCCTTTTTATCTACTTTTTTTCATGTACAGACGTGTATTGAACTATAGGGAAGTCCTCATTTTGTTTACATAAAGGACTATTTAACAGAACTGTTACAGAATTCTGGGACTATTGTGTCAAAAGAAAATGTTTGGTCTTCCCCTATATGTTGCTATATATACATAGCCAGTCAGGATTAAGTTTACACTTCCTGTGATGTATTTATTAAGGTTTATATTGAGTATCTTATATATTATTTACCTGGTTTTTATTGAGTATCTTATATATTTTTGTTTCCACATACCTCCAGCGCTTCCCCTACCTAGTTCAGATTTTTTTCTCTAGTTTTCCGATCGGCACGCTTACCCATTCATTACTAAATCTTTCTAAATAGTAATATTTTCAAAACACAGGCACACAAAAATGAGCTTTTGGCTGCCTGTATTTGGAAAATAGGATTTTCTATCTATTTTCATGGACACAACCATTGACGGGTGATTTGAACATTTTATTTCAGGGACAAGATTCCGTTATTTATGTAAAACGTTCACGTTACATTGATTTCGAGGAATGATTTACATTAGCTCCGGCGTTTATCTTAAAAGAAAGTCAAAGTCTTACACGCCGACGTGATAGACCAGAGCTGCGGGTTCCAAAACGCCCGGTTCCCCCAGATCATCACACGCCGTATTACGAAACCAACCGCAGGTAATCTCACACCGCTTCTCCCCTATTAAGTATTATTAATGTTCTTTCTGCATATCTTATGACAGAGCTACATTTCCATAGAAGACTTAGTGCGTAACCCAAGGTCTTTGTCCTGAGACACCCTGTGCTCACAAATCTCACAAATGAAAAAGACGATTATTATATATCTACCCAGGGGTGGAAGGTGACCGACTCCATAGCAAGGAGGTGGGGCCTAAGTCTGGATGGGCGCCAGGCAGCACAGGGGGCGGAGCTGAGAGGGACCGCTGTCTAATAGAAGCTTTCAGAGGCCGCACGGCCTATCCATCCTGCCCAGTTGTTTAATTAAAACTATACTGACCATAGACCCTATTTTACCCTCAGTTTAGTTTGAGATTTAGTATATCCTTATATTTATCCCAAGCATGTTTACACTGTTCTTCTGTGTTACCCTCTACCCCTCAGATGGGAGATTATTCCACTTATCAGCCACCCTTTCAGTGAATTTTTCTGGACATTTCTTCTGAATCTACCACCCTCCAGCTTATATTCATGTCCTCGTGTTCTATTACACCTCTTCCTTTATATAATGTCCCTCCTGTACCTGTCACCCTCCAGTATATACACATGTCCCCATGTTCTATTACACCTCTTCCTTTATATAATGT
>WWET01006864.1:15690-25970 GCA_011038615.1 Limnodynastes dumerilii | reverse complement strand
CAAGAGCATACCTCACATGGAGATTCCCAGGTCTCCCAAACTGCCACTCTGAGACCGCACCCCCTCTCAGCTGCCATCTCAGAGAGACTTTAAACCACATATCCAAAATGGAGGCAGCTACAAAATCAGTTTATAAAGTAATATATATGACCGGTGCACAAGGCAAGGGGAATTTGTACAAAAAAACAAGACCTGGCCTGGCACTCTAGCCATTACTCAGTTACTAATCATGATCCTCTATCTTTATCTATATATAATGTGTGTATATATGTACAAGACATGGCCTGGCACTCTAGCCATTACTCTGTTACTAATCATGAACTTCTATCTTTAAAATAAAAGTCAGAGAATTAGTTACAAATATCTGCAGATACGTGATAAGCTGTTCGCCACTTACAAGACTTCTCTGCTGAACAGTCCTAACTCTAATCTTAACTCTAAATAGAGCCCCAACTTTATATTTAAACACTAATTCTCCTAGTGCTCGCTATGCCAGCATGCTAAACATGTATCACACATCAAGCTTTGTTGTAATAAGATGGCATAGATCACATTTCTTTACAAAACACGCACATCCATTCAATCCTCTCCCCGAAACCCTTCATAATAACATGTTGTCTTTCACACCGCTGGTTACTATGAGACCCCTCATCTAGGGTCTTCCAAACAAACTCGCTTGTAGCAAATGACGTCACTTCCTTACTATTTCTTCTTCTTCCTAATAATTTAATGACACAGGTGTGAAATGTTTCACTTTAAATGTGTCTCCGGAGTCGTGCGATAGGGAAGCCATATTTCCGTAGACCTCCATAGCTGAAAGCATATCATTTTCTACTTGAAAATGGCGCCAATTACTGGAGACCTTAGATAGTTGGCAGCTTCATATTGCTTTTCTAACGAGGCTTGAACAGCAAGCGACAGTTTCATTGGTTCTTAGTCGCCGTGCCCCAGAAGTGATTGCACTGTGCCTTACGCATGTGGTTACAGTAAGGAAGACCCGGGTTTGCAGCTTTCTATAGAGTTGGCTATTTTTGGGGTATGCTTATTATTATGGATTTGTTCAGACAAAACAACTGCTTTGGTTTTTAATACAAAAGACCTTCTCTATAGAAATTGTGTTAAGTGTCTCTACTGTAGAGGTAAAGGTCATCATGTTATCCCTTAAGGTTCTGTGCAGGACATTGCATCGGCAGTTATACCCATTCAAAGTTACCTTTATCCCTTTCGTGCATCCAGAACTTGTTTACAGTCCACACCTTAGTATCAGTACATCTTGCTGCAGGAAAACTGGTGTAGATGGGGATAGCTATGTCAATAGATACTCAAAGCAGTTTAAAAAAGGAACATACAAGTCTAGCCCATCTTTGTTTGCTGCAGGTGCGGCAGAAAAAAGGGCAGCAAATAACAGTATTGCTAATAGCAAACGTTCCCCTGCAAAGCCAACAAATGTTAATATGATTTTACCCTCTAAGCCTCTTGGTGCTTCTGATTGGGGCAAATTAAAAGGAGATTATAACGGCCCTGTGAACTTTGAAGATTTTGTAATTGAACAAATGATTAAAAATGAAAGTGATATAAATATTGCAAAATCCCTATTGGCATTTGTGGCAGAAAGAGATGGCGATATAAGTTACAAGTTACTTTTGAAGTACTTGGTGTTATGTGTCCAAAAAAATGATAGTAGCGAGATTTTGGATATTTATGATATAATGAAAACTAAGTTTGTAACATTGGATACTGGAGCCCATAGTTTATTTATTAAAGGACTTAGCCAAACCAATCGCTGGAGAGACGCATTAGTTAGTTTGGAACACATTAAAAAACTTGCACTTCCTTCTGCAAGGAATTATGGAGAGTGTATCAAGGCAGCAATGGAACATGGAGAGGAAGACTTGGCTTGGACACTTTACAAAGAAATGCTGCAGTCTGATTTGACACCTCTGGAAGATGCCATTCAGTTTCTTTTTGATGCTGACCAGAGCATACAGGATGATTTTTCAAGAAGAAGATTAATTGATGTCCTTGGCTATTATAGAGACAATCAGTTCTATCCTGGTGAATCTCTGATGAAAAGTATAAAGTCCTGGTTTGAAAGGTAAATTGGCTGTATAAATCACATATATATATGAAAGCTAACTATGGCATTTGCATTTTTTACTATACACACACACACACACTCTCTCTCTCTCTCTCTCTCTCTCTCTCTCTCTCTCTCTCGAAATTTCATGTACAATATGAATATGTTTCCTATTCACAGTATGGTTGTGCAAATAAAAAATAGCATTTTAAATTGATAACAAAAAATTTAATTTAATTGAGTGTTTTATTCACTACTGACAGCTTAACCTCCCACAGGAACACGAGGAGAAAGCCACTCAGCCTCTACTATATATAATAATAGACTGAATTTTGTGTCTTCATGGTGTATTTAGTTCCTACTTGAGATATATGATTTCATGTGGGCTTACGTACAACAAAGATTATATTTGTTTAGTTTTGCTAGACATGCATGTTTAAATTTTTGTATAGTACGGTATATAATTTTTGTTCCTATCTTTCCCAAGAATTCCTAATGAAAACTGGAGAGGGGAGCTTACCAGTGTCACAAACAGGTAAGTGCACTAATCAACAGAAGAAATTGTTATCCATTTCTTTATTCTTTCCATCCTTAAATACATGCAGCTTTTATTTGCAGTGATCCTCAAACATGCAAACCATGCAAAACCAGGTTTTTCCCGGGTCTCACACAGGACTGGTGGCAATGTGTAAGGGTTTTTCACATTGTCATCCGATTGGATAGATTTGTTTACTATTGCTTTGGTAACAGTAAACAAATCTCTACTTGGGGCTGGATCCCTAAAAAAAAATTAACAAAATATAGGACGTGCTGATACTTGTAGTTCTACAAGCACCAGCGTGCCCAAGTATGCCAGGGCATGCTGGCAGTTGGAGAACCACAAGCACCAGCATGCCCTGTCATCCTGTGCCACACACGACAAAGTAATGCCCTCCCTAGATCCATAATAAAATATAGGGCCGGCCCTTAACATAAAAACATTTTTTTTACATTTAATACAACTTCATACATATAATACATTGAAACTATTAATAATAAAATAAAATACATTCAATATATTAAAACTATTAATAATAATAATAAACTCAAAAAAATTCAATACATTAAATACATTAATACTATTAATAATAAAATAAAATACATTCAATACATTAAAATTATCAATAATAACATTAAATACACTAACTACATTAAAATTTTTAATAACATTAAATACATTCAATTAATTAAATACGTTAATTTATTAATAAAAAAAATACTTACCAGCTTGGATGGGATCCAATCTTGTAAGATTTTAATCCGAGGTCAGCAGTATTAAACAAATGCCATAAAACAAAGTAATTACATACAATGGACAATTATCATATCTGTATCTTCTCCTTGCATTGTTTGTAATTAAAAAACTTCCACATTTTTAAACTCTTAGGTTCTGTCCAATAAGTATCATTGTTTATGTCATAGAATTATATCTATGATTATCTATACATCACTTATACAAGCAATTAGCAGTAAATAATGAGAACTACAATTACTTACACCTATCAAATAAACACACCAGTTATCTCTATCACAAACAAAAGCATCCCTTTCATATTCAAAATAAAACAACAGAGAATAGATTTGCATCTTTCACAGCACCTCATTGATAGAAACAAAAAGTAATTAAAGTGCTATTCAAATCAAACATCACTTAAAGGCCCTGATTAAGATTTTTAGCAGATCGGCAATGCGTCCTATCCCGGGGTACTTGTTAGAAATATGCACCTCTGAATAGCCCACACCAAAAACGGGCACTAATTGTCAAACCTGCAGTTGGAGCCGTAATGGCTGTTAATCTGAGGAGGGGGTCTTTGCCAAAAAATAATTAATTTGGGGATGATGCAAAACATGTCCTGCTAGCAGGACATCCTGGCGCTAATGACAGCTCTACTATCATTGGGTCCTATTTATACCTTTGGCCAGCGTGAGAAACGTTCCCCTTGTTGGCCCACGTTATAAATAGGACCCAGTAGGGCTGTCATTAGCGCCAGGATGTCCTGCTAGCAGGACATGAGTTGCGTTGCTCTGAAAGGGTTTTTTTTTTTTCCAAGACCTCTCCCACGGATTAAAAGCTTACAAGATTGGTTTCCATCCAAGCTGGTAAGTATTT
This sequence comes from Limnodynastes dumerilii, assembly GCA_011038615.1. NCBI lineage: Eukaryota > Metazoa > Chordata > Amphibia > Anura > Limnodynastidae > Limnodynastes > Limnodynastes dumerilii. The sequence continues at coordinate 21,744 of WWET01006864.1, read as the reverse complement.
TTATTAATAATTTTAATGTATTGAATGTATTTTATTTTATTATTAATACTTTTAATGTATTATATGTATGTAATAAATGTAAATCATTTTTTTATGTAAACGGCTGGCCCTATCTTTTATTATGTTTCTAGGGAGGGGAATACTTTGTTGTGTGGGGCACTGGATGACAGGGCATGCTAGTGCTTATGGTTCTCCAAGCGCAGCATGCCCTGGCATCCTTGGGCATGCTGGTGCTTGTAGCACTACAAGCACCAGCATGCCCTTCCACATTTAAATTCGCAAAACCCGTGAAATTCATGGTTGATGTGAAAGGATCCGACATTGGACATTCTCGTGTTGGACCTGAAATTAATAAGGGTTGTTTTTTTAACTGCAAATCCCTCAGCAATAACCCAGGTTAAAAAAAAACATGTTATTCTTGGGGCGGCAATCTGAAAGCGGTATTATTTTCACTCTTATCTAGAATATCTTATTTTCCACCTTTAAACCTTTTCACCAATTGTAATAAAAATGTTATCAAAAAAACCAGACGACATTCTACAGATGAGACATAACAAATGTGGCTTGCCACCTGTTGATCAAAATGGCCCTTTTTCTTTGTTTTCAAGTCCAGGCTATTTAGTATTCAATTATGTTGTTGATATGTCTCTTCTGTTTATCAATTGATTTATTGCTGAATACAATCGGGTTGTTTAGCAGGAATAAAGGGAGATCAGAAAGGATGTTGCATTCTTTATTGTTCAGAAATTGATACAGAAACAAAGTGGTTCCTCTAGGTGAGTCAGCTCTCAATTTAAAAACACATGCTAAATGACCCAATATAGGGACTCTCACTGTTTAGAGATAGGACCAGAAAGGACTTAAAAATGCCAGGTGGCTTATCATATATTTGCAGATGTGTGTGACTAATATTTCTGTATTTTATTTTACAGATAGAATGACATGTTTGCTACTGGTTAATGCTAGTGTTCTGAGGATTTTATTTTCTTTGTAGATTGCCTCTGTATTTATCTACCTAGAATGGTGGACATGCACGGGGCACACGCCAGTGCTGCCCCCTTCCCTCCCAAAAATATGTCTAAAACCATTGCAATCATACGTAGGGACATGCCAAAAACATACTGGTAGGTTAATTGGCTGCTGACTAAATTAGCCCGTGCCTAATACCTATCTCTTTTTCAATATGCTTTAGCATGCTTTGCTGGAGTGCAAACGAAGATGGAAATAGTTTTCTGGTGCTGTTTTTATCGTTATTAATTGATTACCAAGAGATTGAGCAGATTAATTTTTAAAACATTACTGGATCCGTAAGTGCAAGCAAATTCCACATACAATATGTAATGACATGAAATATTTTGCAATGCACATACCCAGAAAACAAGTGACTGAGTTTCTTGGTTGTTCACAATCTAAATGTACAGAATCTTTCAATCAAATGGGTTACCCATGACGTTCCCACGTTGAGTAATGTATGGTATGTGTGTATTTATGCCATATACTCCTGATGCTGAGTTATATACAGATTCTAATACTGATTCTGAAATATACATTTGGGGAAAACTTTTAGCAAACAGATTTACACCACCCTGACCCCCTGTTGTTGGTACAAATGTTGATGATGTGCTCACACGTGTAATAGAAGGTGTATAGAGAATAGTGTTGCAGTTGTGTTTGTTTTGTGTGTCTTCTGTTCACTGTAAATTGTGCCTAAATTACTCTGAACCCTCTGGAAAATTATTTGGAAAACATTCTTATATACACAATTAGCAAGGCACAGTTGGTTGTTTTCTGTATTAATGGCATGCTGGTCATCTTTAGGTAAATACACATGATTCAGTTCATATTAACCGCCAGTAGAGGGTACACTTGTTCTTTACAATTTGATTCAAAGATGTTTTCACGCTAATGATGATTATGCCCATCACACAATAACCGTCAGAGAGCTCTGACATTTTACCAGTGTGTACTGTCAGAAGGATGAGGGGAGAAAAAAAAAAATTTCCGTATAACTGGTGCACAAATGCGTTCAGTTTGGAGATATTAATAAAGTCAATTCTCTAATAGTAATTGGGAACTAGTGATACAGCTTGGATGTCACTAATAAAATGTAACTTTTATTTAATTAGATAAAAAAAAACAAAAAAACATACAGGACAAAATATTAATTAGTATTGAACATTAAAATGATATTTATTGGGGGGCGTGGCCTGGACGCGGTGTGTAATGGCCGCATGGTGAGTGAGCTCCTCCGGATACACGGCCCAATACCACGCTTTGGCCCGTTTTGTGCATCCCAGGCCTGCTACTGGTTCTGCGACTGAGCCCTGAGTCGATCCAGGAGGAACTTGTGGCCTCCCTTCCCTGCTTCTGACGGCTGGACAGCCCTGCACTGCCGACACGGGGCCCGCGGCCTTCCCCGCTGGGACGTCCGGTGTCTGAGTGCCTGCTCCTTCCTGCGCCAGACATCGGGGGTAACGCAGCCCACTGATCTTACCTGCGGCTGTGGAGACGGTGCCCGGCTCAGTTTACCGGGGGGTGGGCGCTCTTGGACGACGGGACGCATCCAGGTGGCGAGGGGCGGGCGGGCGCCATTGTGGAGCGGCAACAACATCAGCTGTGCAGCCCTCGCTCCCCTATACCACCCTCGAGGCTCTCCCTGGGCAGCTGGACTGGCCTGAAGAGGGGATTGTTCCTGTGAGGTGCCTGACCCTTCTGCAGCCTGCCGTGTACTGGGGGTGAAGTCACACAAGTAGAAGTTGCGGTAGCCATTTCCTTGGGCAGTATCAGACCTGGCCCTTGATGCCCTCCACTAGTATCCCCACATCCACAGAGACCCCGTTTCTCCCTAACTACCCTCTCTCTCTTGGCCCCCAGGACAATCCTTAACCCCTCCAGTGCTACTTATCTAGCCACTTACTTCTAACAGCACTGTTCCTGCAACTCACCCACAACTATCTGTGGATCCAGGAGCTCTTGTTCATTACTGGGGTGCTTGCCCTTAAAGATACTGGTGCTGCATAAATTTTACCCATTACAGTACGTATCTGCTACCTACCTTTTTCCACAAGTGAGCTTCCACCGTTGGGACATTCTCTAATGGTTACATCTACTCACCCTATAATGTGAGTCCGCTGCTCCTCCACCCCAGACCGTTTCTATATCATCGTACCGAGAGACTCACCTTTGTGCTACTTACCAGCCTCCATCGGCGACAACCGCCGCCTCTGCTGAGCTGTGCCGCCTTATATCATTGCCAAGATGCCTCCTAAGAAACAGAGGCTTACCACTCTGGCCCCTCCGCTGCAATTTCGGCCTCGGAAGACTGGAGCTGACCACCCCTTGCCCTCACAGGGTAGCCCCTCCTCATCACCTTCTCCCACCACACAAGGCAGTTCGTCAGGACCCTCTAGGGATCTCGATGCAGAGTTCAATCCTACCTCTGATGCCCCAGTCACCGTGCGTACCCTGCACCAACTATTTACTACCCTCCGCGAAGACTTCTTTACAGAATTCAAGGCGTCCCTCTCTGATCTTCACCGTGATGTCGCTGAACTGGGCTCGCGCACCGATCATCTAGAGACTAAAATGGAGGAAGTGGTGACATCTCATAATTCTTTGATAACGGCCCAGGAGAATATCCAGACGGAAGTCTCGCAGATTTGGGACAAACTTGCGGATCTTGAGGACCGGTCACGCCGGAACAACATTAAAATCAGAGGCATACCGGACTCCGTCAGTAATACAGAGTTGGAACCCTATGCCCAGGCCCTGTTCCGCAAACTCGTTCCTGACTTGGATGATAGAGACTTAACCATCGATAGAATCCATCGTCTTCCCAAGCCGCGATCGGCCCCTTCCTCAGCTCCGAAAGATACTCTACTTCGACTGCACTTCTTCAAGATCAAAGAGCGCATACTGCGGGCAGCCAGACAGCCGGACCACGCGGCGACCCTCAATGGCCTCCAACTTTTTCAAGACCTTTCAATGGCCACAGTAAACAAGCGTCGATCCTTTGGTCCCATCACAGCAGCCCTTCGTGAGCATTCAATCCTATATCGGTGGGGATTCCCGGTGAAGCTCTTAATTCAACATGATCGGCAGACCCACACTGTGTCATCTCCTGAAGCTGGTGTCAAGCTTCTGGAAGGGTGGCAGATTCCGGTTCGAGACATCGCTCCACGGAGCTCGCGTTTGCCGGCGGACTGGACATTGGTGCGCTGAGGTGGACTGCTGCGGCTATTCGTGAGCTACCATAACATTGTTATTATTGTTTCTCGTTATTTTGACTAGTTTGCGGTCTGTCCCTGGTCACGCCTATATTTTTTGGCTTGCTGCTATATGCTTGTTCCTACCTGTTGATCCTACCTATGGATGCTGTGCAACGCCTCCCGTGGGCCGGGACATACCGCAGACATTCTTATATAGCTCTTTTTTGTCATGTTCTAATGTTGGGCTACTCTCAGATTTTATCTCGCAGGTTGTATTATACTTGTAGCCCAGATAATTGACATAGCCCTATGTTCCACTTGTGGGTTTATGCTTTGTTAATTTGGTTCTCTATCTTTAGGTACATGGTTCTGATTGTTATTACCCCATTATGGTCTGGGGTGGTCCTCTCCCGGCCACTCCCCCCTACTTTACCTATGTCGTCGCACTCCTCCCCCTGTGACGACTACTTTGGCCCGATGTACTGGGCTTATTTGGTTTTGTCCCTGTCCCTCCTTTCCTTCATCCTACCCTTCCTCCTGCCCTCACTCACCGGAGGAACATGTTTAAGCTTAGCACAGATAGTTCTCTTCTCCCCAACAGTGATGAGTAATCTGAGTAGACGCAACGGTCAATTGAGGCCCTTTTTCCCCTGGCCTGCTGACCCCCTGCTTAGGCGTTGGGTAATGTACCTCAAATTTACCCTAGACTATGGTTAAATTTCTTTCTATTAATACCAAAGGCCTTAATTCCCCTAATAAGCGACGCTTAGCCCTGACCTCGTTCCATAGGTATAAAGCAGACATTGTCGCGACCCAAGAAACGCATTTCCCTAGTCAGGCCCCACCTAGGTTCAGTGACCATCGATACTCTACCTGCTTTACTGCCAATGGTCCCTTTAAGAGAAATGGTGTGGCTATATTAATCCATAATAAGCTGGATTTTAAGCTTCAATCTAAGACTGTAGATAAATCTGGCAGGTTCCTTATATTGGTGGGTGTCTTGGAGGAAAGACAAGTTACCCTCGTCAGCGCGTATGCCCCAAATACCCGACAGGTTCCTTTTTTTCGTAAACTATGTTGCGAAATATCCAAAATTCGCAAAGGGCATCTCATCATAATGGAAGATTTTAATCTAGCCCCTAACCCTAGAGTGGATAAGACCCCCCCCCCCTTCTAGTTCTTTGAACGCCCCCCCTTAGCGACCCCTCCGTAGCGTTTGGTAAAGTCATGGCAGAATATGATTTATATGATGTATGGCGCGTATACCACCCCTCCGCCAGAGAGTACACCTTTTTTTCGCATCCCCACAATAGTTACTCTAGAATAGACCTCATCCTTTTAGATAAATGGACCCTTCAGAACTCCATTTCAACCGAAATTTTACCTATCACATGGTCAGACCATGCCCCCGTGGTATGGACATGGCATATTAATTCTCCTAAGCTTCTACCTAGACCATGGCGCCTCCAACCTCATCTATTATCGTCCCTTGAAGCCAAGACGGAAATTGAGCAAGCCCTTGATCTATACCTTCAAACGAATAGAGTTGAAGATACCTCTATCTTAACCTTCTGGTGTGCTCTTAAAGCGGTGATACGGGGAGTAGCTATACAAGTAGGGGCCAGACTGCGCAAGCGATATATCCAAACCCTACTGGACCTAGCAGCCCAACTCTCCTGCCTTGAATTATTAAACCAGTCCTGCCCTACTGTAGACTCCAAAGATCAATTGAATAATGCCAGAGCAGACCTCAACAAACATTTGCAGAAACAGACATATAACGCTATGATTGCACTACAACAAAAATACTATACTGCTGGCAATAAAGCGGGCAGATTGCTCGCCC